>CAEMYA010000103.1:1997717-2010404 GCA_903131615.1 Diplodus sargus | reverse complement strand
TCTGAATTAGGCAAACATGACCGCAATGTCCTTTAATAGGAAAAATACTTAGAGAGGAGTCATCCTGGAGTTAGCCAATGTTTTCCACTGGAAAGTCAAACAAAGTGAGCTAGAAAAAGACAAAAATAATCTCAGCAGCAGAGCTACACCGGTGACCTGCTGGAAAATCATCAAGTGTCAGGTTTGCCTGACCAACTCAGAGTGAAAATGCACTTGTGCGCCATCTACTGAAGCAGAGAGGGAAGTGTGAGGGGGGCAAAAGCTTAAATACACAAAATGGTCAGTGTGCTTTCAGATTCCCTGTCTGTTATGTCTGAAAAAGCAAAATTGTTAATCAGAAAACAGTCTAGACAGTTTTAATGTGGTAAATGTTGAAGGAATATCTACACTGGAGTTTCAGCAAAGCATCCCTCCTGTTGTCCAGAGGCAAACTGTGATGGCTAATCCTAATGTATCAAGTTAAAAGGCCTATTGATCCTGAGAAAAATCCTTGTGCAATTACGTCAACACAGCTGAAAAACTGTTGTAAATTTGCTTCACTGAGGCTAGTTGAGTTTTTTTTGTAGCATCAGCTTTTGTGGGTTTGATAATCGTCTCAGGAAAGAACTTTCTCCTGAAACTCATCAGTGTATTCTTTGTTTTGAGAAATGAAGGCTATTGTCAAGAAACTAAAGATTTCACAATGTCGTCAAAGAACAGAACAAACTGGCTCCAACCAGAACAGAAAGAGAAGCGAGGAGGGAAGAGTAACACTAATGATTAATGAATTAGTAATTAACGAGTTGTCACTACTTTAAGACTTACAGAAAGTGTTCAGTTGGTCGATTCACAGATGTGTATGAACTAGTCATTACCTAATGAGTCATACAGTATTCTCTTTTCTAGTAACTCATCATTATCTGCTCTAAAGCACTTGAATCACGTTCAATCAAGTATTCAGGAATTAACTACTCATTATTTATCAGGTCATTACTGATTCGTTCCTTAGTAACTATGCATATTTTGAGTACCTCCATTGTAAAGACTTACAACGTTCTCATGTTACAGCTGTATATCCAGTATACTGAAATACAGTTCAGAAAACATTTGAAGCAAGAAATAGATTATGCAGTAACATGCAGCATCATAATCATTATTCATATTTGATTCACAATGCACAATATTACAGTTACATGCTTAATATTACAGTTACACGT
The DNA here is from genome assembly GCA_903131615.1 of Diplodus sargus. NCBI lineage: Eukaryota > Metazoa > Chordata > Actinopteri > Spariformes > Sparidae > Diplodus > Diplodus sargus. The sequence continues at coordinate 2,009,208 of CAEMYA010000103.1, read as the reverse complement.
CTAATATTACAGTTACACGTCTAATATTACAGTTACATGCTTAATATTACAGTTACACGTCTAATATTACAGTTACATGCTCAATATTACAGTTACATGTCTAATATTACAGTTACACGTCTAATATTACAGTTACATGCTCAATATTACAGTTACACATCTAATATTACAGTAACATGCTTAATATTACAGTTACATGTCTAATATTACAGTTACACGTCTAATATTACAGTTACATGCTTAATATTACAGTTACATGCTTAATATTACAGTTACATGCTTAATATTACAGTTACATGCTTAATATTACAGTTAACGTGCTTAATATTACAGTTACACGTCTAATATTACAGTTACACGTCTAATATTACAGTTACACATCTAATATTACAGTTACACATCTAATATTACAGTTACATGCTTAATATTACAGTTACATGCTTAATATTACAGTTACGTGCTTAATATTACAGTTAACGTGCTTAATATTACAGTTACTTGCTTAATATTACTGTTACATGCTTAATATTACAATTACATGCTTATTACAGTTACGTGCTTAATATTACAGTTACATGCTTAATATTACAGTTACACGCCTAATATTACAGTTACATGCTTAATATTACAGTTACACGTCTAATATTACAGTTACATGCTTAATATTACAGTTACACGTCTAATATTACAGTTACATGCTTAATATCACAGTTACATGCTAAATATTGCAGTTACATGTCTAATATTACAGTTACATGCTTAATATTACAGTTACATGCTTAATTTTACAGTTACACGCTTAATATTACAGTTACATGCTTAATATTACAGTTTGATCTGAGTCTTCTGAGCAGATGTGCACATGTGTTTTGCTCTGGAGCTCTTGAGGCTCTATCTGGTCTAGAAATCTTAAAAATATCAGGTGCCGCAGAAATCGGCCTTTACTGCAGTCCTTGAGTAAGTTTCTGTCACTGGACGATCCACTGCGAGAACAGCTTGTGGTCAACCTGAACTCCTCTTTCCACTCTGATTTAATGTGAGTAAAACTCTCTCGGACCTTTTCTTACCTCGACTGTCTGAGGCCTCACTTGAACTTCCGTCTGATTACCATAGAAATTCCCGGTGTGTCCACACTGTGCGCCTGGAGAGATGTGAAGCCCAACCAGCTCCCGTTTTTTTCTTTTTTAAAAGGTTCCAACTATTTCTTCCTTTTTTCTGACATCTAATTTAATTTTGCTCTTTAGCTCCCTCTAATACACACTTGACACAGAGTCTGAGTACGGCAGGATCCAGCCCTGTGATTTCACGACCAAAGCTTTAACGGAGGAATCTCATTATTTTCATCGAACAGAGGAGAAAGAAACCTTTTTGTCTTTCAATTCAGAGGAAAATGTCTTGAATAAACAATCAACACAAACACAGTCAATATCACAGTTTGAAATATAATCTGATTTTGTTGCACGCTGCACGATAGTTCAGGAAGGTTCCTGTATATAATCAGAGGATGTGTTTGTAGTAATTATTCAGGATTAGAGAAATGTATGAATCCTCTGGTATGTTCATGTTCTGTCATTCTTCATAAGCAATGGATGAGACTATTTCACTATCAGTCTCTCTCAGCGCCGAGCCTGTTTTCCCTCCTGAATGTTTCTTTTGCTTCTGGAGCTCTGATATGAATTTTCAGTGGAAATGTGCAGAAACTAGATTTTTTTGTAACTTCCGAAAGTTACAAATGGTTTCCGCAATCTCTTTTCTCCATATGAGCGCGAGGCGAGTCATGCGGAGGTATTTTCTCCAGCCGAGGGAGACACATAAAAAAAAAAAAAAGAATGCCGGCAATATTATTTCTGAAACCGAGTTGACGTTATTGCAGTTTTATGTGTCATGGGAAATCATTGTGTCCTGGGCTGCAGCAAATGATTATTGAGAGCTAATAGTGTGCGATGTTTAATATAAGGGAGAGAAAAGACAAAATCACTCATAGCACCTCGGGGAATAAATTAAGGGTGAGGGAGAGTGAGGGGATGAGGTCTCTCCACTGAAGGAGAATCTTTTATTACCACCTGCCTGGCTTTGTGTTGTGTCATTACCGGGACACAACACATTTCATACTGTACAGCTGGTTAGAGAACTATATTCCCAGACTCTGCTGGAATGTGTGTGTGTGTGTGTGTGGACTGCCGTATTTACTGAAGCCAATACATCCTGCAAATATTGACCTGTGAAATGTAGTGGGGAGCCATAGTCCCCGTGAACTCCTGAGGCAATCTGCAGCATTTCTTCAATTTCTTTTGCCATATGTTTGACTTAACAAGTCCACATTCCTTCTATCATACAGCTTGTGTTCTCCGGTGTGCGACGCTAAACAAAGATAAATTTGCTGTCTGCAAACCGGATCATACATAATTTACTTCTGTGCCTCGATGGACTCGCGCGGCCCACTGGTCTGCGGTGTCAGGTCATTGAGTCTCCTCTACATCGCGGTCCCCAGGCAGGCAGAGGCAGATTTCTCTCTCGTTGACCTTCTGCAGGGCAGGCTGCCGCTCGTGTGTTGTGGAGAAAAGCAGTGTGGTCTCTGGAGGCCTGCCTGCGCCTGGGTGTGCTTATCAGCAAGCGGAAGAGAGAAGCTATTTTCCCCCTATCCTTCAATGAAGGGCACCTGGAGAGGCTTCGGCACAGGTAGGATTAGCTCTGTAAGTACACGTGGCGACCAGACTACAGACAGAGAGAAGAAATTACAATAAATGAATATGCAAAATGCAAAACGGAAACTTATTATACACTTTAGAATGATTTGTTTTGGTCTAGGTTGGAGTACATCACTTCTTATAAGTACTTTAATGAAATATGAGTTTTTCAGGGAGAGAAGAAGCATTGGCAGAGTCAGCTCGGAGAGCATTATGCTCCTTAATTAAAATAAACTATATCTTGATTCTGTGGTTGTTTCAGTTTCAGTATGCGTTTTAGGGATGCACCTGAAGGTTACCTAATGGAACCTTTAGGCGTTTTTTCTTGGGGGTCATTAATATACTTGCAAAAAGTGCTATTGAAGGGGACACAGGATGAGATTCAGGCCGTGGCACCATCTTTAAATGGGATCGAGCACACAGTCATCTTTGGTTGAGATATCTGCGATATTTTGTCTTTTTTGATTTGCATCTTTCCAGGAACAATTAGCAGTGCAATACAAATACAGTCCAAAGAAATTATTTCTTGGGTTTGTCAAAAATGGCAGGACTTTATCAAAGAGAGACTTAAAGGAAATGAAAAACTAATCATAAGAAATAGACATGAACGAAGATCAACAAAGATGTTATGTACAGCTTTTGTGCGCCGACTTCATGCTAATGCTTTTAACTTTCCATTTATCCAAATCAATATTTGGATCTTAGGTTTCCGGAAACTTGGATGAGGACTGATGAGCTGTATGGAGCGATACTATGTTTTTGTTTTTTTCTGTTCCCATCTACTTCAGTTGTTCAGAAGGATACTACAACACTATTTTCCCACAAATGTCCAGATGGCTTTCCAGAACTTAAAATCTACATGTTTGTATAATGATGCATGCATTAATGGTTAAAAATGACCTTATAAAATAAAGGAGACAAGTAATATTTGTTCAAATGTTTACATGCGAAGCAAACAAAGCAGCTTAATTTAAATAAAATCAATATATAATAAATGAATGCACTTTGGGAAATGTAAAATCTACTTCATTAAAGCAGTCCATAATTAAAATATTGTACCAATCAACATGTTTTTTTTTAAGTTAGTTACTAATTAAAAGTTTTAAAATTGAGTGGAAATCTGAAGATTGCTCTTAAAGGAATCAAAAGTGCTTACTGTAGCGGTCTCCAGTGTCTCGTGGCCCACCGCGGGCCTCACCCTCCGCATCATCTCGCAGTGCTGGAGGTCTAAACAGAGCAGTGGAGGAGCGAGCGGTGATTAAGTTGGAAGGTCAGGTGGAATTGATTCTTTTCCCCCGCGGTACATCCTCGCAGCACTTAGACTGGAGACGAGTGCCAATTTGTTTTGGGAGCATCGGATTATTTTGGAGACGTTCGCTCCCTCTTCTTTCCCTTCTTTACCCTCCTCTCTTCGTCTCTCTTTGGGGGTTTTTATCTGCTTGCGCTGGCCCTCTGGTGCTGCCCTGACTGGACAACTTCAGCTGCTGTCTGGAGGTCAGAGCACAGACAGCGGTCAGACGTAGGCAGAACAAGGCAAGCCCTACAGAGATTGGCTTAATTGAGCTCAATTACCTCGCGAGATGGCATTCTCTAACCCGGAATGATCTTCTCTAATGATTCATTAGTGCATTAATCACCCATTTAGCTAATGGGAATTAGTCTCTTTTAATAGCTAATACAAACAAAAACCATTTGCCTTGGTGTGGGAGACCACCTCACAACTTCTGAATAGCTGGATCACGTCGTATAGCAACAGCCTCTATTTAATATGCTGCAACACAATTGTTGATTACTTTGCCGCACAAGATGTCCTCGCCTTTTATTATTTGTTTATAGCAAGATGTGTGGTGCTTTATGGAGGAGAGCAAAAGCAGGCGTCACGTATTTCATGTCATGTAGACAATATCTGAGCAGCGTGAGCTCGAATCTGACAACTCGCTCTGTTGTCTTAATGCCTCATCAAACGGTGACAGCGAGCCATAATTGCGGACCGAGCCTCTTGTTTTGATAGAGCTGACTGACACAAAGCTGACAGCACATACGGCTGTCACCAGTTATGAAGCCACCGACATTGTCTACATGTTCATGGGGCTGAACTGATTCAGGGACACCTGAAGTGTACCAAACAAAAGCGGAGGGAAAAATAGGCATCTTTAACCGCGGTTGCTTTAAAGATGCAACATGAAAACAATCGGCACAAAAAACGTGGTGTATGAAAACTTTAGAAAACCTCAAATGTTTGGAGCATTATGAAAAAGATGTCACATTATCAACAGTGTGAAGAAACAATAGTGTTGACTTTATGTCAAAGATGTCTATGCACTGTGTTGTAGATAGGTTAGCTTGCTAACTAGCTAGCCCCCGTAGCTTCAGCTGGGAGGTGTCAAAGCAGAGTTCGGCTGTATAGGTTGTCTGTGCAAGAAGCTTATTATGACAGATATTTCAGTTAATTAAATGGTGGCGACTTATGGTGGCCATGATCATTTTGACGGCAGCAAAGGAGGAAGTCAGGTGATGTGGAATAAAGTCACCATAGATGAGCCAAATACAGGAATTTCTCCCAGGAGACAAAAGTCATCGTCAACTCATTTTAAGTCATGTGATTAAACTCTAAATATGCTGAAAAATGAACTATTTTCACACCTGTTTGAAGAGGAAAAATACGATCTTAAACTGCCTAAATTAAGTTTTCTCTTTGAAACTGAGCTTTATTGCCTTGTTCACACTTGACATAAACAAAATAAAAGTCACCAATGATCTTGATTTGTCTTCGTCTTACACGTTGTCTGTCCTCTGCTGCTTCATGCCTCTCCTGTCGTGTCTTCTTGTCCTTAAAATTATAGTCCTGATCACAACTGCTGTAAATCGCCTCCATACTTTATTCCCTGTCATCTGTCGGTCCCAGTCTGCTGCCTCCTAAACACCCCAGGTCAACGAGGTTGCGGTGCCAGCAATCTCCCATCATATGAATATGGTCTTTTACTACTTAGCTCACTGGCTAACAGAATTAGCAGCTGGTGGCTGCAGCAGCCAAAGACAGAAACTTCAACACCAAGTAGCAAGTTCAGTATAGTTTTAGTGCAACTTTTGAAATCCAGGAAGCCATTTTTATACAAATTACACTTTTAAAGAAGCCCCACTAAGCTCATACTTTTCTACAGTTTCTGTGAATATGTGTCTATGCATCATTTATCTGTGCGCCTCTCACTGTGTACCTGATATGTGTATGAGAGAGAGAGAGCACGGTCTACCGGGACTGTACAGTTTTTTCCCCCTCTTTCTTTTTAACAATTCATCCTTTCCGCCCCCTACAGATTGCTGTGCCAGAGCTGCAAGTCAGCCGTCTGCTCCCCCGACGCCGGGTGGTGGATGGAGGCACTCTGACTGTGAAGAGCAGGTGTAAAACGTGCTTCCGCTAAGCGCCTCTCCACACGTCCCAGAGGAAATGCAGACGCTGCACTCTCCCTCACCTTGCTTGGTTACATCCGTAGGATATATAGGAGATCGGGGCAGTGGTGGTGGCGGTGGTGGTGAGGCGTGCGGCGCGGTTGGCCGGGTGGAGGGTTGGCAGCGCAACAAATGCAACGATGACGCAGGTAGTGGCTGCTTGGAATGGTAATGCCGTTATAATGATTTTGAGGGAATGTCTTCATAAATGTCTGCTCTCTGGGGAGGCAGAGGGGAGACGCTGGGCGGATGGGCTCTTTTCACCATGAATAAATGCATGTCCACTCCTGTGTGCCGCTGCTGCCTCTGTTTGCTCATCTCGTATGCAGCTGGTTCTGCGGCCCATCCCAAGAGATGAAAGTTTGTAAACATGAATAATAATTAGGGAACACGTCGACGGGCAGGTAAATCTGCATGTGGGTTCCAGAGGCGTGCGAGCCTGCCACGCATCCATTTGGGTGGCCCTTCCATTAGCATTTTGTTTACACAGAGACGCAGGTAACGTTTGATCTCTTATCAATGCAAACAGAATAGATGTAATTTCTAATTGCTTTTAAAGGAGATTAGACTTTATATAAAGAGGGGAATGACTGGCAAATAGATGCTGTGACTTCTGGGCATCCTTGGGGTTTATTTTGACCAGACTTTCATAATAGTTGCCTCACTAAACCCCAAACAAGTTTGAGTTATGAGACAAACAGGGAGTCCATCTTATCAGCAGGAGGCACACACAACAATTTTTGCGCATTCACACTCGGGTTCGTGATTTTCAAATATTCTCTGTTGAAAAATCGCGCGTTGCGTAAGAGCAGACGAGCACGCGGAGCAGGCTGCCGAGCATCTGGGGGACGGCTAAATTAGAACTCATGGGTTTTATAGATTTGATACAGAGTCTCTGGTGGCACCGCAGGTTCCTGACTTGTTACTATAATGACAGGATGCTAATGATTAATTAAGAGCCTGATTTTCATTATTACTGTGGCAAGAAAGAGGTTTGATCTTGAAGTGACTTTGGAGCGGGGAAGAAAAAATCGAGGCTTTTGCTATTCTGCAGCCATACCTTCTCCTGGCACTAACAAGCCCCTGACAGCAAACAAATCTTTGACAAGTCCCCCCTCATTGCCCGACCCCCTTTTTATAGATAGTCTTAAGACTTTAATCCGGATCCAGTGACAGGCTCATCCTCAGTCAATAGGGTAAAAAGAAGCTCATGCGAGGGATGTGTGCAGTTGTCCAAAGGCTGGTCCGAGCGCACATGCTCCGAATGTTAAACTGGAGCTCACCTCGAGTGAAGGGTATTGAAGGAGGGATTGACAAATGTTTTGTAAATAAGGCTCGGCTTTGATTCGTTTTCGCCATTCGATCCGAGCGCCCTTAATTTCTAGACTTTAAAACTGCCGACGCAACTCGTTCGGACAAACACGCGTAAACTGAGAATGTAAAGAAATATTAAGAGTTAAGAAATAAGTTGCTGCTAACAGTTAAATTTAGTTGATAATTCACTTCACCATCAGGGTAACTTTCTGTATTCAACCTTTCTTTCCCCGTTCATTCCCTCTGAACGTTTACAGATATCTACTGCCTCGCGTTTGGACCCGTGTTTTATGTGTGTGGTATCTCCGTCCTGTCGGCGGTGATCCATGCACAGTCACATTTCAGAGCTTTAAGCTGGAGTGTGTGTGAGAGAGGATCTGCTGGTTATAGCGATGTGCCCTGCAGGTCCCAATCTGTCTTTGTTAGGCATGCTGCGCGGCCTATCGCACCTGCCTTGGTTAAGACTGATCACCGCCATCTCCACCAGCCTGTGCAGCTGCAGCTAATAAAACAATTCACATGCACTTTGTAATTGTCACCAAGTGGCACTTTAAGTCTGTCCCCCCCCCACCTTCACAAAATTAGCTGAAATTGAAACAATAAAGCAAATTTGGGTTGTTTGCAGATAAAATGTGTTAAACACACAGGTTGTTGAGAAAGCACATTTACTCAGGAACTGTAGATGAAACACTTAATTTGACTAATTCACATTTGTAAACGTTTATTTCTGTCCTTGAGACGGTGCTTTTTGACATACATGTGCACACCTGGAACTGCACAAGTGTTAATAATGATGATGGCTCAGTTCTGCCAGGTGAGTCATGACTGTTGCTGTGTCTCAATTCAGTGCATCCTTCGAAGGACCCCGCCTGTGCGGTCTTCGAAGGAGAGACCTTGTTAACCGCGTCAGCCGTTGTTTAATGGGACGGTCTCGCCTTTGGAGCGTTTCCTGATCACGTCACCAGATTTCTTTACCCTTACATCAGGATTTCTGCCGCCCAGGCCCACAAAAGTGACGATCTACGCCACGTGATGTTGCAATTTTCTCTCTTTCTTTCTTCTTTTTCAGGCGCACAAAGAATCTTGGATATGTGAGGCCATGAAGGATCGTAGCGGTGCGTCCTCCAAAAAGAAGTAAAACATTTGTGGGCTGCATTTGGAGGAGCCTTCGGATTGGGACAGCCTTCACGCGCCATTTTGAGGTAATTGGCCTTCAAATGCTCCTCCGAAGGATGCAGACCCTGAATTGAGACACAACAATGATGGAAAGGCAGCGTGAACAGCACTCAGACCATCCTCTCCCAACAAACCTCCGGATAAGTTTGTCAGTGCGAGCAGCTTGTTCCGACCCTAAATATTCATCCAAACAGTGTTTAGCTTTGTGCTGCGACTTTGCTCAATGACATTTTATTTGCAAAATAATTAATATGGTGCAATAGCGCCATTGTATGCTGATTGGCTAGTGAACACCGGGGAGAATTTGGTTGGTAAAGATGCGCATGTTTCCCAGTAATTGGTGGAAACTAAAAACAGAGCAGAAACCAAGGGTGAAGTTTCGATCAGCTGGACGAACACACGCCTCCATGAAGGCTTGTTCTGTATCTGTTGGATACACAAACAAGCAACTGTTGGACCAAATATCACACCTAACTAAGAAAAAAAATGGCACCAAACATGCACACCCCTGGCTGTTTGCTTCACATGGTGTTTGAACTCTGACTAAAGCCCAAATCGTCCCCGACCTCCTCCAGACGAGCACTTTCTGGCTCACTGAATTGCATTCGTGCATTGCTCTCATCTTAATCGCCCCCCTGCTGCTACTTCACCTTCATACATGCACCTGCATGTAGTTTTTGTGCCTTGGCGAGCCTCACATGCTGTCCTCTGGTGGACCAGTGGGTCCACTGCACACTTTGGCGTGAGACTTCGTTGAAGTTCCTGCTAACAAGTGCACCATGACAACGTAGAAGTCTAAAATATGCCAGAGCAAGCAGATAGAAGTTTTTGGTACAATACTAATTGGACAAAAATCAGTTTTTGTATGCTTAAATCTTAATGCAGGCGTGTAATAGAGTAATTTACAACCATGAGCATTTCTTTCCCACCACTAATCAATGTGAACCATTTTTAAATCTCTCTCTGTAATCCCTGCTGTTTTACTGTTGGGCGAAAATCTTTAAAAATACCAAAAGAGCTGGAGAAAAACTGTCTCGAGAATCTGAGACGATGTATTTTGTCGAACCAAAAAAGACTTTCAACACAATTTTGAATTAATCATGACACAGCAAAACGCCGTCACACAGCGGCAGTCATACGTCTCAGGCTCTGATATCTCTTAGTTGAATTGTACGATTACATCTGAATGAATCATACATCAGCTGCTCCTCATTGTTTAAACATAAAGCTCCTCCGTATTGACTAGTCGTTAACTTTATCAGGATGTCAATAGTCATTATTGCTTATCTTGTCTTGATTATCCTCCGAGCTGTAAAATCAATTAGGCATAATCCGATCTCACTCCGCAGGTCAGAAGTTCATACTGTACGATGATTCACTGTACACTCTCAACCCAGAAATGCGTCTCCCTCATACGTTTCCTCTCCTCTCTAAGAGGAGCCGCGATGATTAAATTTCCACCGAGCGCCACGTGAATAAATCTCAACGTGCTAAATGATCTCATCACTTCACCTCCTTCTCAGTGGGAGAGTACAGGTCACGCAATACTAATCACAAGGCTAATAATGTTGGATACATTTGTAAGCGGGAGCCACGCAGCAAGGCGATGATCAATACAGATGAGCCAGTGTGAGCAGAGCGAAACAGGTCAAAGGTCGGACAACTTGACCTTGCTCGGTTCGGCGGCTCACATGGGATAATTGGGAATTTCCATATCCAAGGACGGACTTCCGCGCTGATCCACGCACTCCTCACACACACACACACACACCACCACCACAGGTAACATCTTCAGGTTATTACTCTGTGAGCTCTGTGAATGACTCCATCTTTCCTCGCCTGATTACGTGATCAAATACGAGAGTGACAAAACGCAGTGTACAGCAGCAGAACACTGGTGTAGTAATAATCCCCTTATTTCCCCCAGCAAATCCAATTTTAACAGCGTATTGTGTCCGGACAGGTGTTCATCCTTGACTGGATTTGATGGAAACCTGCAATAACATGTGGGCCTGCCTGAGATGATGCAAAGTGACATTGCCTTGAGTGGCTTTGTTTTTCCAACATTTCTCCCCTGATGTTATTTAATGACCCGTTGCCGTTGTTAGAAGATCTGCGTGGTTAAGAAAAAAAACACACACTGAAGCCACAACAGTTATCAACACACTCCGACATTAAAAAAACCCCCTCAAGTCTAAAACAAAAAAATGCACGTCACCTATTTGAATAAGGCTGAAAAAAAAAGGCTGTAGGTTATTTAGGAATTGTCCCTGCCGCAGCCCTGGCCTAAGCCCTCCACGTCTCTGGATCAGAGTACACTAATTTGATTTCACGGCATGCCGTTGAAGATGCATTAATCTTTCCCAGACCATCGCATGCCCCTGAGCAGCTGGAGGAAGAGGGAGAGTGAGACACAGAAGAGGGGAAGCGGGGTCGGAGCGACGTGCCTCCCATGCTAACAATGTTCTCCCGCCAAACACAAGCGCCATCCCTCCAGGCAGGCCGTGTAAACAGTGCACACCATCTCTAAATCACATTCGCACCCTCTGAGACTTATTCTGGGCTCTCTGTCGCTGTCCATACACCCCACCCCACCTCCACCCACCTCCACCCACCTCCACCATCTCTGAGTGAGCACGGTCAGCTGGCCAGTAACGAGCGTTTTTGTCGCCTGATGATTTTGTCACCTACTGTTGTTTGTTGTTTTGGCACGCAGCGCTGTTTCACAGTCATTTCTTGCAGACAATTATTTGCATTAACCCTTTAAAGAAAAATAGGAAAATATCACACCGTAACAAAACTTTCACACTTCCCTTTATCCGTCTTGTTGATCATCAAAAAGTGTGATTTTTTTTTTTTTTATATTC
>CAEMYA010000103.1:1970279-1997546 GCA_903131615.1 Diplodus sargus | reverse complement strand
AAATGGAAAAAAAAAAAGGACCCATCAATGAGCAAGTCGATTTCGGTCAACAGAAATCAAAGAGGACAGGGGGAAAGAAGAGAGGGAGGAGATAAAGGGGGAACCACCACAGACTCACTCTCGCTGTTAACCCCCACCCACCTCCTGTCCCATTGGCCTACCCAACTGTCATCTCACCCTGGGGTACAGCGCGGCTCTGCCAACAGCTTTCTTGTCTTGTTCCATTGATCCATTTTAACACACAGTGGTGAACGCATCAAACGCCGCGTGCCACGCAGGATCCGTACCCCTCCCTTCACGGCTTTTCAAAGGCAGCGATGAAGGCATGGAAATATGAAAATGCTCTTCACAGGGGTCTGTGAAGGAGGCAATTTCCATCATGCCCATGTCTATTTCCTATGTAGAGGAAAATAACACATTTCTCTGATGTTTGCTCCACACAGAGCAGCAGCGACTCTACTTCTGCTGGAGCTTACAGCGAGGGTAGAACAGATTGGGGGAGTATTAAATTACTGAGGAGGCTGACATTTTTTTTTTAAACTCTTTATTTGGTTTACACCCCTGGGGTATGTAATCATAGCCACAGCAAATCCTTGGATTGGCTTATTAGCATATTCATATATCCTGAGCTTATTTGTTGACATAAAACTTTGTGGTTGTCCTTGATAAGCATTTTTAAATGGTTGTTTGATTACAACACAGTAGCGTATATATACATATACTGTATACTGAGGGCGAGGCGATAGAGGCAGCAGAAGGAAAGTGCAGACATTTTTTCTTTTACTTGTGTTGCAGGCAAATTTAATATTCCGGCCTTGGAAAAGTGTATGTATAAAATATAACCCCTTACAGTGCAGATAATGCTTAATATTAAAGAAAAAATGTGTTTTTTTTAAGTGCATTCAGCATTGACATCAATATAAAATGGATTTCATGAGACGTTTTTTTTTTCTTTCTACATATCTGCCTTGCTAATTTAGTTTTAGCATCAGGCGTCATACGATGTTAAATCCCTTCCGCACTCACCCAGGTTGATTAGTCCTTTTTTTAAATAAACATAAGGTCAAAGAGGGATCATGGCGTCACGTCGCGCACAGAGGCGGCGTTCCAGTAAAAGAGCCCATTTGCATGAAGGAGACGTGCCCGTATCGGAGTTTGATGAGCCGCACTTGCTTGGTAAATAAATGAATTAATCCCGTCTATTGTCCTTGAGATTTATTCAGCTGGTGTCCTCACAGGAGAGTAGAAGTTAATTAAGATCACAGTGAGGGATGTGCTTCTGTCTCGCTACTCATAAAGATATTGTGCTCGAGTGGAGGAGCCGTCCTCGGGCCGGGCTGCAGCGTAAACAATACGTTAACGCACAGATTTTACTAACTATCCAGATGTGGATGATATCTCAATCTCATCTGATCCTTCAGCAGACAAACAACATTTTCAATTATCACTTATCAAATTAGATTTCTTGAAAAAAAAATCATCTCATGGAAATTTGCTGTATTCAGAAATTCCTCCTCCTGCACACGTGAATCCGGTCCGATGATTTTGTTCTGTTGAAGCTTAAAGCAAATGTCTGATGATTTAAACGCTGTAATAACACTAAAACCTCTGAAGGTAGCTGAAAAAAAACCCCCACCTGGGATTGGAGTCTGTATGTTTGCTAATATTTATATTCAGCTCTGTGTTAACATTTGTTCTCCCACAGACAAAAATGATTCAAACATTTTTTATTCCAACAGTGCAACTGAATCTACAGATGAAGGTTCTAACTTGAGGATAATGTGTGGAAGGAGTTAAATTATGATGTGCTTAATATTTTTACTGAACAAATATTCCCTCACAGTCGCTCTTAAATGATTTTTTTTGCTACGTTACATCACACATATTTTTTTCCCCGTTCAGTTCTTCAGGAATCACTTCAGGAGTCATCAGCATCAATACAAAATCATTATATTTACAGCAGTAATAAGGTTATAGTACAAACTCAGACATATTTATTTGATGAATAGATTTCCATAACTTAACTGTGATTAATCAGGGCACCACAGTTCACCTCTGTGGGGACAAAAAGAGGTTATCAGGCCATCTCAAGCCAAAACATGATGTTTTCTGAACTTTAACCAAGTGTTTTTTGTGCCTGTATGTAAGCAATGAGCACAGTGTTTTATAAATAAGCGTCTGTGGTTTTGCAGAAATGTACTACGCTAACTTTCACCCTGACAGCTGGGTTGGCTGTCGACACTTTGTTTATTCAGTCATGAAAATCAGTTGATGAAGATTTTTCTTTACCAAAACTATATACTGCACCTTTAATAAATGATAAATGAGTTAAACTTCAGTCATTTATGTAACTGTAACACACAATTAAACACTTTATAAACCAACTATTGAACAATTTTTAAGGTTTAAGAACATCAGTTGGAAAAAAAAGCCATCAAAACAATGCTTATATGAACCAGACTAGAAGTTATTAACCATATACAAAGTATTAGTAACGCTTCTTTATAACGAACAGATGATAATAAATGCATTATAAAGAATTTATTGTTATCTTAACTTTCAGATTACCATAAATTAGAGTTTATCTAACTGTATATTTACCATTTATAAGGTAAAAAGTATCAAATGTCGGATGTTCCCGCAAGCACTTGAACGCACCTTCAACAAAAAATGTTGCATCCCTGCTGTCAATCAGCGTTATTCACAGTAAATATGACATCCGAAGAGGCAACATGATGTTCGCTGTGATTACTACTAACAGTATGTACAGACAGGAACCAACAGCAAGAAGGAAAACATACATTTGGCATCCCCAAAGCCCACGCTGCTTTGAAAGCTATTAATAATGTAGTACATGCAGCAGACATGATTTGCTGTAAATGGACTGAGTATGCAAGAAAAAAAAATATCGGTGTGGACTCTAAATCACCTCCTGACTCCGTCCCTGTCAGTCAGCGTGAGTGGAAGTAAAGAGACTCACACCTGCCTGGAGAGTGAAAAACTCCGGGGAGCTGACACCTGAATATGTCACCGGCATTATCGCCCCCTCCGGCACATTCGCTCGGCTTATCCCAATCCCACCAGCAAATACTGTACTTTTTCTACTTAACTCAGCAATTAAGGGTCACGCACGCTCACTTTCAAACATTTTAGGGATGTGCTGTCTCAAAGCAGCAGAGTGCAGCGCTCTAAATATTGATAACTCCTCACACAGGTGAGTGTACATTGTGCTGCATTATGGGGCTTCATGGCTGTTTGAACACTGTATATGTGGTTTAAGGAACAGAAATATGCATCTGCAGTTTTGCATCAAGATAAGGTTACATAGCTGACATGCAATAATTTCACAGTTAGAGGTGTAATTATCGCTGGCGGCTCCATTCTGTGTGCTGCGGGCGTCTTAATGCTGCCTTGAAATACACTCAGTCTGACGCCATTATCAGATAAAATAACCCTGAGTGTAATTAATGCATATCAATTAGCTTGATTATATGTAACGGCTCGAGCTGTCAGTACACCGCTTTTCCAATGTGCCTATATTTCTAAGAATATATGATTTGAATTAACATATTTAAGAATGTTTGCATTCTCTCCACCCACTGAGATTTTCCACATGTAGCCTCAATGCTGTTTTTGTGAGCTGTGTACCTTTTAAGTTGATGCGACATAATCACATTTTTTCTGTTTTTTCCTTTAACACATAAAGCTTCACGGTCTCGCAGGTCCTCATTACTGCCGGAATTTCACAGAAGTCTTGATTTTTTTATTTTTTGGGGGGGCTCTGCAGAAATTACCCAGCACCGTGCGAGATGTTCCCCAAGATGTTTCAGAACATTACTGTAAATTTAAATCATTTTTATTTTTCTCCATTACAAATACGAGTCGGGGCCGCCGCCGGCTATGGTCCCCCCCAGCAGCTATTTATGTGCCTTAATAGCCCGGCACTGAAGCTGTATTTCATGTATATCTCTTTCCCTGTGTACTTATAGAGACATGCAGTGGAGGCACAGCAGTGATTGAAGTGAAGCCCTTAGCGGTGACAGTTCCAGCCTTGATATTAATGGAAGCCCACATAATTGCGCATGCCATTAAGGAAGTACAGATGCTATCAGGGAGCGCACACATCGTTATTTCTCAGTGTAACACCTCATTAATATTTGTTGTTTTTTTTTTGTTTTTTTTAATTTTCCCCACAGCCTCCCTCCCACTTTGCGAGGAGGAAGGCTGGATTGGATGCTGTGCGTGATTGAAAATGACAGAGAGATGAATCTTCCTGACTCCAGGCAGATGTTTTTCCTGCTCCGGCGTTCAAATTAGAAGACACGCCCCTCGCCAGACCCTCGACAGCGTGCCCACTGGAAGAAAAAAGAAAAAAGTGAAACATTTCTGAAGATCATAAAGCAGATTTAAGGCGCCTCCGTCGCGTGTCTACAACTTCCACGTCCGTTTTAAAGGTCAGATGGCTGAGAGCGAGGTGTGATCTATTCAGAGATGTGGGCCGGAGCCGCAGCATCCCTCCGTAACCTTTTAGCTGCTCAGGTCGTTGTTGGGTTTGTTGATGACCTGCGGTTGTCACGGTCTGTGGAAACAGCGTCGGAAGCGGTGGACGTGCCAACACTGTCGCTTTAAATCACATTAAACACGATAAAAGCAGCTGAGTAACAGTGTTTGTACTTCGTCTGGTGGATAAAACTCATCGCTCATGTTCGTCAGCATAAACAAATAAAGGGATGCGCAGATGATCGTCATCCATTCGACTCCTGCTGAGTGAAGAATTGACTTCTCAAACACTGAATGGTGCGTTCTGCTATTCTTCTAACAGCAGCACTTCAAGCAAACAGTCACTGCATATTATACATACTGCCTACTGAATGAACTATACTCAGGCAGTGTCTCCTCCCCGCATCGAACTTTAACGAAATTACCGTCTTCTCCAGATCCGTGTGCCAGCTGCCACGAAATGACAATTGTTTCTCACAGATCAACATTACATCTGCCACTCACCGTAACATTTCCCAGGGAAAGGAAACCTGTTAAAGGCTGTTTTTTTGTGGTTCAAGGTTGATTTAAAGAAAAAAAGACGGAAGGTAAATTAGCAGGTGTGTGCATCTAGTTACATGAGCTACGATACGATTCAGAGACGATGCATTTTAAATACAGAACGATTTGGTGCGATTCGATACGATACGATGGAATCTGATACAGCTCTTAACATTTGTTTAATGCAGACATTCATTTCCCATTATGAATTCAAATAAGCAATTCTATAAAGTGGCATTGCTTACCTTACCATGTCTCGAAAGCCATCAGTCTCAACCACACTGTAAGGTCGTACGTCCTTCGCAGTAAAACGGGCGATAGATGCCGTGATGACCTCGGACCTCGCTTTTTAATATCCGTGTTGTTGTCTTGCGTGTTCTTGCTTGTGCTAGCTGTAACATTACTAACGTTAGCATCCACAGACCCCTCGTCACCCGCGCAGTTTTCTCCATGCGTCTCACCAGGTGAGTTTTCAGGTTTGTCGTGCTGCCGCTGTACTTCATAGCTGTTCTACAGACCTTACATACGACCAGACTTCTGTCCAAATGTCCCTCCTTCTTATAAAATCCAAATCTCTTACAAACTCTAGATTTCAGATTAGCTGGTGCATTGTAAACAATGTTGGAGTTGTCGGACATGTTGTTGTTGTGGTTTTTCCCTCGGATACGCTAACGTTCTCGCGTTGACCTTTAACCTTTTACGAGTTTTGAGTGAAGCTCTGCAGAATTAGCAGCAAAGTTTCCATCAGCCGATACGTAACTTTAGAATCGCGCCATCGACCAGTTAATGGTAAATTTATATCGATAGAGGGGTCCGCGTATCGATGTTGTCGCATCTTTAACATTAAAAATGGTTACAGATTCGTATAGGTGAATCTTTACACCCCGATAAAACTAGGATTGAAGATGGACCAAGTGATGCTCGCAGCTAGCATCAGTAAAAGTAGGGAGGGAGGCCACTGCAACGTGAAAAGAGCCAGGAGGACGAGGATTAGTCTCTCGCTGTGTCTTATGTCTTATCTTATAAGGTTTCCTAGAGCGACGCTTAACTGTTAGAATGGAATATAAACAGGGTCAATGTGATTTAGTAGACAGAAATATTGTTGCGGTGGTCTGTGTGACCAAAGGACAAACTACGCAGCTCTGAAAACACTGCGGCATGTTTTACGTTTTTTGTAAATCTGCCCATATTTGAAAATATCTTGTAATATTAGATAATATTTTTAGGATGTCCTCAGAATAGCACATGGAAATTAATAATAGTCACCGCCTCACAGTCTGCAATTGAGCTGCCTGAGGAGAAGCAATGCATTCTGGGGGCTGCTGAATATGCGCTCATGGCGTATATTCAGAAATTCTAGTCTACATCCGCGTGTTTCTCTCGTATACACGAAAATCCACATGCAGTTGGTATTCTGATCGCAGCCAGTGAGTCAGGTTTTTACTTATGATCTGGTTGCCAAACAAGCTGCAGCTGATCGGCGGCCAACACACACGAGCTATACATAATCTGTTTTATTTTAATTAGGGAACGAAATGTGAACATTTTCACGCAACCCTACATGAGGAAATTAAAGATTCATTCTCTCCTTTCTGGGGCCGATTCAAACCTCACAGCGACGTTTTGTCCGAACAAAGATAACACTCGCTGTGTTTCTCTCACCAGCTTTGAAATTGAACATTTTAAAACCCACACTTGTGTTTTTTGCCTCTGCAGCTCTGCCTGTTCTCCGCCGACTTTCCCCTTTTCAGCTTAAGAGATAAAAATGTCTTTTGAGCAGCAGCAGTGTGGATATTGGACTCGAAGTCTAGAGTCCCGTCAACTATGATTCAATGATTTCTCGATCATTCTATAACATCACACATCCTTAGGCTTTTTTCCTATTTATCCTTCCTGCAAATTAAATGTTATATTCTCATGCACTAGAATTTCTGTTGGTCCTGATGTCCTCTAATGTTTGTTTAAAGTTCCGCTGGTCAGTATTTGCAGTGTGCAGCCGGCGACAAAAGAGTTAAACAGCACATTAAAGGAGCTGCGGTCTGACATTGTGGAAGTAGTTACGTTCATCGCACCTCCTCACCTCCCACCGGCACTCCAGACGTATGTGGCGGTTGAAGTAAAAACAACCGTAAAAGTCACTGAAAGTCTGAATTCAGGAAATTGACCGTGCAGCTCTCCGTGTCGGGATTATTTGCCTCCTTGATGGTGCAGTTAACTGTTTCTTTTACAGGAATGAAAAGAAAAGGCCGCACACTGTGGTTACTTTTACTGTATAGTCATTGATTTTTTATACAGTGCATTTTCTTCTAAAACACACAACATCTAGACGCAGATTCCTTAACAAGCCCGCCGTGGAACGAGACAATACAAATAAAGTCAATGTTCATTATTGACTCTCCTCCTTTCTCCCTGCGCAGCACTCTCCAAAGAGAACGGTTAAACAGTATCTTCACATGATACGACAAACAAACTATTAAAATGTAGCGTACAACATGCAGACCACATGCTGCAAATAATCGTTTCCCCCCGCTAACGACCAGGTAGCATAGCAAGCGACGCGGCGTTCACCCTTTAATAACCTCGGCTCGGGCGTCCGCTGTGCTTGTGTGGCAAATCCCACAAAGCAACATTACGGTAATATATGGCTTTGTTTACAGTTAAAAGCTGTGGCGCGGCTGCACTTATTCATCTCCTCCACCTTATTACTGTTATTTGCAATGAGGTAACAATTTTCGAGGCAATTTCCCCGCATCTAACTAGACCAACTGGGAATATGTTTGCCGAGAATGATATGACTGGGACACATCACCATCACTCCTCCACATATTACTGTCATGTTATGGCGCTCCAATATAATTACTGTGTATGAATAATGCCGTGCAATATCTCCCTCTAAACGAAGACGGGGCCCTAAATTGGCCCCGGAAGGAAATCTAAGTCGTTGGAATTGTGAAAGTATTTGATGAACTGGTCTAAGTTTTATATTATTTTCTTCTTGGAAATTCAGTTTTCTCCGTACGTATTCTCCCTGTCAACTAAATCAACGCCGGCCACAGTATTGTATTGTACGTGCGGTTGAGCGTAAACACTACCAACCACCAAAATCACATTTGGGAGAATCGATGCTTTGATGAATAAGGAGAAGAAGAGTGATTAATTTTACACTCCATTTTTCATTCAGGTCATGTGTACCCATTACTTTCAGTGAAAGCAGGTAGGTCTTATTTCATTGCTCTTATTTAGTCTCCTTTGTCCCCCTCGCTGCTCTTCTGAGCAGAATCAAGAGGAATTGAGATGTCCGATCAGTAACGATGGCGGACCAGCATCGATTTCCAGGTCAGGTGGAGGACGGCGGGACAGAGGAGAAAAGAAATAAGCGGAGCGAGATGCACCATCGATTAGAAGGAAGGAAGATAGTCAGGAGTCACGTAGCGGTGATTTCATATCTCTGAGTAATTAGTGTAAAGGATAAGTACCAAATAGTAATATGAAAGAGGATTAGAGTGGAAAGAAGTGTGTGTAATAAGTCAATTCAAATCATGCGGATGGAAAGTCAGGTAACTTTTCATTGGCATGTCGGCAGATAATGACTGAAATTTCATTTTTTGGTGAACTTATTCTGTGATGAGAACACTAGAGATGAATTTTTTTATAGAAACTTTCCCAAATGATTATGCACATTTACTGAAATTGAGTGTTTATGTACGCAGATGACACACTATTGTACCAAACACTCATTTATCTGCATTAATTACTAGAACAGAAACCCTTGTGCTAATTTGACAACATATCTTTTATGAATAAAACATAAATCAAGATATGACTAACATATAAACACAACCTTCCATAAAAACATCAAAAAGAAAAAGAATAGCGGATAAAAGTTTTCTGTTATGAACAAATGCAGGTGTTTTATTTGAAATGATTTTACATCTATTGCTTCGTATGCATTATACAATTTGTTTTGACGTTTTAAAATATGCTGTAATCTCTATATTTATTGTTTTTATATGTGTTGCTTTCAGGCGTTGTTGTAAAACAGAGCTCTCCCTTAATGGCCTTTCCTGTTTAAATAAATGTAATGATGATGATATTTTATGTCTAATTATGCAAATTGGGCAGTTAAATTATGTGCTAATCTGCATAAATCTAGAGACTAATCACCTGAATGTGTGTTTTGTATGTTTTTATACCGAAAGTCTGAAAGGAAGCAACACTTCCTGACCAGTGCATGAAAAAAACTGATGTTTCCACCTGTGGTGTCGTATTATGTAAAGGTTACTCTTGTTACCATCATGATACGATGTCTCAGTAATGTTTCTACAAATATGTACATCTGGAGCCAGAACTGCCTTTAACTTCTGTTGTGAGCATTGGCACAATGTCCCCAAGGATCGGCTAGAACGCCCTAATGGTGACTTTGGGATAATTATTGGCATTACTATTCCTGCCAAAATATTTAAATCGTGTTATTTTAGAACTTGCTGCTCCCCGAGGAGATCACACCACCTGTGTCTGCTCCTCACGCTTCAATCCCCTGTGGACCGAAGCCTTTTCCAAACACGGGACGGCGAAGTGCAAACAGACTAATGAGGGATTTATCTACTTCCCTCCCTTTTGACTCACACACCCCTGCTCCACTTCTGCCCCCGTATTAGCATAGTTTTTGTCCGCAAGTGAGATCATAATCCATTTGTATGTCCTTGAATGTGGCGCAAGGAAACTGCAAAGTCTGTAATATTCTGTCAACAGCGCTGAAATCGTCCCACTGTTCAGTAATCCAATTAAAATTATTCTTTAGCCTGATTCAAATGAGGGTCTCTCCCCTCAGCACCGGCACCAGATCAGCGATGTGGGGGGTTGTTAAGCATGTATTACTCACTGTGGGTGGTTTGCCACAAAGAGACAGCGAGACCCCATCAGAAGAAATATTATACTGTGCCTTCATTACCCTCTGGACCAGTAACAGTTCCCACAGCTAATGAGAGAAATAATTCCGGTCTGACACAAATAATGTTTTTGCTGGGACCCGGACACAAATTCACTGCTGTTGACACGTTCTTCCTGCAGTTTACACCGTTCCCTTTTGCCTCCATCCCCCCCACCTCTCCTCCAGAACATGAGCTATTATCAACCGTCACAACTGCAGTCCAAGTTAATTCTTCAACAAAACATCAATTACGATCTCTAATGAAAAAAAACAACCCATGTGAGAATCCTGAGAGGGGACGTGGAACTCTCTCCACAATCATCCTAAATATCGTTGCACTATTTATCCACTTCCGATTCCTCCGTTTATTCTCCCTCTCCTCTTCATTTTTTTTTCTCGCTCTCTCTCCCTTTCAGAGATCCATTCTATCTAATTGGCGCTGATGAGGATGGGGACTTCATTACCGGCTTTGCTATGAATTATTATGTGGTGTAATTGGCCCTCCGGTCCCATAGGAGGTGCCCTGCTCCAGCTGATCAGCCTGGATGAGGCTCCTCTGTGTCCAGGTGGAGGACCTCCACACAGCTGAGGTCTGGCTGGAACTCCACCCATGGAGAGGCTGGTGAAGTGCAACATGCTCCAACTTCAAAAAAACGCTTTCCAGCAGATGCTTTGGAATCGCCCCGTATTTACGGTTTCTCGCTCGTATAGCTGATGTTGATTGAAATCCTTCTCTGTTCCATAATCATGAGTTAATTAACATGTGCTAATGACTTCTGAGATGCTAATTGAGAGCCAGTGTTTACATCACAATAAGCGATGCATTCAGGCAGCGGAGGAGAGTTCGCGACTGATGCTGCTGCTCGGCTGCAGTGCCGCGCAGGCCCGTCGCTCGCTCAGATGTGTGTTTAATAAATCATGTTCGTCCTGTCAGAGTGACTGATAATTACCCCCACAGATCACACGCTGAAACATTTCTAAAGGATTCTCAAATGTTTTCCTCTTTCGCTCATTACAATTACTGCTGTCTCCTCTCTCATTCAGGCAGATTAGCAAGTCTGAATGTGATGTGGTCTCCGGAAAGGAAAAAAAAAAACAAAAAAAAAAAATCTAATGTTGATTGCTAATTGAAAAATTAGAAAGTCAATTAGAGGCTAGAGATCTAATTAAACTAGAATTGAATGGAAATCTTGCTCTCTCCAATATATAATCTCCTCAAGGCCCCTGATTTGCCTGGTGAGTGAATGCAGCGCTCCTCAGTGTGTCGCTAAAAAAATGCAATTGGCTTTTCTCAAGATCTGACAGATTGATTTGGATTCAATCACGGTCCCTTCCCTGGCTGTGAGAAAGATGAAAATAATAATGTAAAGTCATTACGTGGATGGGAAGTCTCTAAACAAAGAGAGCGGTGTATCTGCCCCTCCCCTGAGATTAAAAAAACAAAAAAAAACAAAACCCTCCTGGTTTCTAATTCCGGCCTGAAGCTTTCAGCACTGGGAAAGCAGAGGAATCTTCTATGAGCTGGCATGCTCGAGCGGCGCCTCAAAACGTCTTAGTTAAAGACGCGGACATTATTCTTTAAGGAATTGATGGCAAAATGAAGATGTCACTCATGACAAACTGGTGCGTGTGCGCAGGCTTGCTGCTCATCAGTTATGTTGTCAGACTCTGAGGCTAGCTGTGTCTGTCTCAGATCTATTGCACCCCGGCAACACTGTCGCCTGCACTCACATTATCGGTTACCTCTCAGTGCTTTACCTCACGGAAAGAAAGGTGTGTGCAAAAATTGGTTAATTATAAATAACAACAGCCCGGGGGCACCGGCAGATAATGTATCGACGTGCCCGGGCTCTGATGCATGAGGGCCCAACAACAGTTTTGTGGCGTCACAGTGGGAGGTCTGTGACAAACAGCTGTGTGAAAAATGAAAACTGTGTTGGCTAACTGTAATCTATGGTTTTCTTCTGCTTCATTGTGTATTTTAACGTAATACGTTACAGGATTTTATGGGCGCTGCTGATGGCAGCGATTTTTTTTTCTCTGTCCTAAACATTTTCCCTGCCTCTTGGCAACAGCTGTGGAGATCCATTAAAATGATTGATCGAGCGTTGGGTTGGATATCTGAATAGATGGAAAGCAGGACACATATCAGACTCAGACGTACCACACCGGTGCTGCAAGGTCTCACCGTAAATTAAGATTTAGACAAATATTGGATTAATACAGAGTACGTATTGTTGTTGTTGTCTTACTGTACTTAGTTTGAGTACTTAGGGTGTTCCGATATCGATCGCGGCGAAAAGAAGTGTTCCTAAAGGACCCAGATGTTGCCCTCATAACGGCAAAAACGTTGAGTGTGCAACGATGTACACTTTACGCACTCGACGGCCGCCATCTTGTCTACGTAGCGGAAGAAGCGGAGCC
Organism: Diplodus sargus; assembly: GCA_903131615.1. Taxonomy (NCBI): domain Eukaryota; kingdom Metazoa; phylum Chordata; class Actinopteri; order Spariformes; family Sparidae; genus Diplodus; species Diplodus sargus. The sequence continues at coordinate 1,985,152 of CAEMYA010000103.1, read as the reverse complement.
AGGCAGAGGCGCTCAGCTAGGAAATCTTTTTTAAATAGCTACCGAGATGACAGCGCGGACAGCGGAGCCATACTGCAGGATTGGAGGATTGTTGGCGGGTGACGAGCCGCGGCAGCTGTCGCAATCGTGATTTCCGGTAAGTTCACCACGGAGTATTAGATTTGGAACAACACTCACCGGCTGAAATCTGCGTACTTAGTTAGTGCGGATAGTGAACTACGTTTAAGTGTACTCATGGGAGTATGAATATCGGAACACAACACTTGTGTCTCCAAAATTTCAGCTTTGCAGGATAAAAACAGCCTTGTTGTGAGCCTGACAACATTGGTCAGGCAGACTGACATTGTCATCCATATTTGTTGAAAGGCTGTAAAAGCTTGTACAAACATTCATGTTCCCCTGAGGATAAATTTTTTTGGTTTGTCGTATTATGTGTTAACTGCTGATGTCAGCGCGCTGAAAGTGTTAATTTCTTTAACGAGAACTATTTCTACCGACAACTTTCTTCCATGACCACGACAAGACGATGACAAGCTACAAATAGATCCTCTATAATGAAAAGGATGATATCGCATGTTGTTTGAGTTGATGAGACGTGAGTTCAATCTGTCAAAACATAAACTTTCTTTGACTGACATGTCCAGATTCACAGAATCCCAGATGATGCTGCCATCGTTATCACTTCGGCGGACAGCTGTTGCATTGCAAGAACTATCCAGTCAAACTGTTACACAGCAGGTTACAAAGCAATTTATCCAGAAAGGATACTGGGTCTAATTTCTGAGCTCTGAGGCAAGGTGATAGCATGAAATTAACATATTTGTTTAAACACTAGTGGGACTTTAAGTGTATTTAATAGTGTTTGTTAGCATAACAGCCTGAGGCTTATTAGCTCAATAGAATCCTTTTACAGAGAAAAACGTTCGGACAAGAAGTTTTAGAAGGTGCCGTCAACTAAAACCAGCCGAAAAACTAAGAAACATTTTCATCTAAAGACTACGACAGAATCTTAAACAGCTGACTATGTGCACATGCCACAGTAAACTTACACGTTAGCATCGTAGCAGTGTCTGCAGACGTGTAGACTTGTTGACCTGCTGTGATGCATGTCAACTTTCAATCACTCTCAACACTATGAAAATGAAAACCACGCTTTGGAGATGCACAGTTTCCATCTAACAGCAAAGATATAGCCAACGTACAAATAAAGGTTTTGGGATATTAGAAAAGATAACACAAGGATACAAGGATACAATCTAATCCCCAAATGCAGCAGCCATCTCCTTTCTGTGCTTTTATTATGTAAAAAGCTCTCTGCAAACAAACCGAGTAGTCATTTGTTCAGTTTGGGGTTGGATCCACTAAGCCATTTATCCCCTCTCATTATCTGAGGCATCCTCTTTCACTGACAGGGAAGGCAAGGACGAACGTTCACCTTCGCTTTCTCTGCTTGATCTAGTTTTTCTCTCAGGTAGACGGAGACTGCTGAAGCAGGACAGACTGGATTTTCTCTGCAGCATTTTTTTTCCCCTTCTTTATAATCCCACTTTGAAACATCCAGGATGATGAATTAGACTCTACTTTGAAAACAGGACTGCAGGTTCTAACTTTGATTATTTATATATTTTTCTTAATTCATATTCTGATTTGAGTGACTTCTTGGTTGCGCTTTCATCCTGAAGTTCGACGTGCGATTGCTCGTTTGATGAAACTTTTCCTGGAGTTTGGACTCCGTTTTTACTTTGTGTATTGGATATAAAGTCTATATTTGATTTGGAGAAGAAAAATCAGAGCTTCCCTTCCCTTGATTGTTAGAAATACATGGTCTGTTTGTTCACAGACGCTTGTGATTGTGTTACTATCAACACAATTCCAGCCCAGTTTCCAGGATAGACAGTTGCCAGGCACTTAATGTTGCTGCAAACCACATCTTTGCACAAACCATGTTGACATTTTTACAATACGTGTCATATCACGTTCTCCTTACATGATTATGACCTGACTTTCATTTGCATCTTGAGATGGAGGGAGTGGAGGGAGAGTTTATTTCAACATTCAACGTTTTCTAGCATGCCGGCACAGGATATTATTCAGGAAACCTCCAGACAATTTTCCAGCTGTGTTTGTGGCGATAAGAACAGAATATTTTGAGAGGGGAGGTCTGGACATCTCCAGCTGTGTTTTTGGCAAAATAAAAACAGATATTTCAAGACAAAACATAATCTTTAACTTACCCTAACCATGTGGGATTTGTGTCTTAACCTAACAAGAGCATAAGCACAGCATCGTCACAACACAAGATCGAAGACTGAACCTTCCAGACGTGCTTTTGGTGACAAAAGTCCAATACATGTACTGAGTGAATTTGTTCCACAAAACTTTGAATAACCACAGCAGTGTCACCAAATACATTTTAAAGTTGAACCATGGGACAGTTTCCAGCTGTGTTTGTTTGCGACAAGAACCAACTATTCTAGACAGGAGGTCTGGACATCTCCAGCTGTGCTTTTTGCTGCCAAAACAGGTATTTCAAGATAAAACATAATTTTTTCCAAACCCTAACCATGTGGGTTTTGTACCTAAACCTAGCCAGAGTCTAATCACAGGGTCGTCACAACACAAGATTGAAGATTGAAGCTCTGGACTAATCCAGACGTTGAAAGTCGGGTATTTTTGAAGGGAAGTCTGCACATTTCCAGCTGCGTTTTTGGCGACAAAAGCAGGTATTATTATGGAGTGGACTCGTGCCTATAAACCTAGCATAACCACAGCAGCGTCACCACATAGATAAAGAAAAAATGAACCCTGGGACATATTCCAGCCATATTTGTGGCGACAAAACCAGGTTTTGACCCTAAACTGGATTTTAAACCATTACATGATCTATTTCTTACCTTAACCATGCATAAAACTGGACCAAGCAGTGCTGCCACAACATAAAATTGAGCCTAAGAAAATAGAAATATAAAGTTGTGTGTGCTGTGCAGTTTCTCAGAGGCTGCACAATATTTCCAGCTATTGTGATTTTCTTTTCTTCCTGGTATTTAATCTTCCTCCTTACAGGAACTGAGTCCTAAATGGACTTCTAAGAATTTGTTATATTTGGCACTCCAGCCTCTTAAATAGATTGACTTGTGGCTATTATAGAAAAAAAAAATAGCAATGGCTCTCTGTAATAGTCCTTTAAGAAGCCATTAGGGAGTCAACAGTAATAAATTATGAACAATACTGTAATGAGCCTGCAAGAGAGAAGCCCCATAGAACTTATTAATGATGACTGGTCACAGACACTTAATTTAAAGCATTAACTCTGATTCATTTGTTAATATTTATCAGAATGGCGGGGGTGGATGAAAAATGACTTGGAGGAGATGGAATGTTATTAAGCTCGGAGCTGAAATTACTTCTGCTGTATTTTTATTTTTTTTCCAGTCCACAAATGAACTCCACCGCCTCGACTGCCGGTAGGAGCTCGACCTTCTCCGCCGCCTGCTACTGTACACGTGCTACCGCGAGGCTTGGAGCGAAAAATGAGAGCAAAAACGAGGGTGTGAAATAGAACGAGAAAAAATTTGTCTCCGAGGGTGTGAGCGTGACTTCCACAACCTTGGAGAGGGCTCGAACGCCACACCAGCGACCTCAGACAGCCCGAGGCAAGAAAAGACACTCCGGTTCTCCCCCCCCTAGTACCTAAACACATCCACATCATTTACGGAGCTCGGAGTATGGAACAGGGAGGAGACGGGTGATGGAGATAAACAGCGGGGGGGTCACAGTCGTGCTCCGCTCTCCGGTGGCTCATCTCCCCCCTCGCGCCCACGTATCCTGTGGGGTGACCAGCCCGCCCCCGCTCTCCCTGCTGCTTTGTCCCTGCAGCTGTCCGTGACAGGGCCTGCAGAGAGGGGCGGGGGGGGGGAAAGTCACTCCCATCTGGTACAGTCGGCTCAGCGTGGTCTGAGACGGGGGCGTGGGGGGTCATGTGTCCCTCTGCATCACTGACAAGATCGCTCTGCCAGGGATGACACTCCATCCACCGGGGGATAGCCTGTTTTTCTTTGCTTGATAATGATGGGTCCTGCTTTTTTTAAAAGTTTTTTTTTTTATTGTTTTCACAAGCTCCTCAGCGTGTTTAATGGGGCGATGAACCTCAAGACTTAACTGGTAAGACTGATGGTTACTTGTCACTTAAAATGATAATTTGCATAACTTCAGATATTCTCTCACTGCAGAAGATGTTGACTTTTAAAATTTTTGACCATCTACATAAAAAAAATAACACTCACTTTTTTTTAATGATTCCTTTAAATACACACATTTTTTCTACAATCGCGTGAAAAGCTCCAAGTCGCCTTTGGCTTTCGTATCAGTTACCCTCATCTGATCATCAGGCATTTACGAGCTCTGTTTTCTTTCTTAACAAATCTTAAAGGGATATTCCGGCGTAAGTTTAATCCATGGTCTAACACACCGTGACACAGAGTAAGACCCCTCCTCGAGAGATCAAGTTTTCTGACTGCTAGCTTATGTAGTTTTAGCAACCTCAGAAAAGACGATAACAATACACTGCAGTTCATGCCTCCACCAAGAAACCGCCATCAAAAAGCCACTCATAGCCACAAATAATGCTCAGAACAGCACCAAACTTCAGCAACAGTACAAACAGGGTCCCAGCACATAGTTCCAGGCATCAAACATCTGATAGCTTTGCTGGATTTCTACTGAAAAGAGAACACAGCTCACCACTCTCCTGCAGCAGTGTGCTCGCTGTGGGGAAGCCCTGACGAGTCGATTACAGAGTGCAGTTAGAAATGCTCAATTCCGTTCTTTTCCCTGTCCGCTCTCGATAATAACTGTTATAAACTGGTAAACAAGACACATATGAACTTTGATTGAATTTCCATGGAGTAGTAAACATACATTTTCATCCTTGAGCTGCGGAACTCTACTGCACTCGGTAATCGACTCGTCAGGACTTCCCCACAACAGGAAGCTGCTGCAGGAGAGTGGTGAGCTGTGTTCACTTTTCAATTGAAATCCAGCAAAGCTAGCTGATGTTTGATGCCTGGAATTATGTGCTGGGACCCTATTTGTACTGTTGCTGAAGTTTGGTGCTGTTCTGAGCATTATTAGTGGCTTTTGATGGCAGTTTCTTGGTGGAGGCAGACTGCAGTGTATTGTTATCGTGCGGTCTTTTCTGAGGTTGCTAAAATTACATAAGCTAGCAGTCGGAAAACTTGACGTCTTGAGGGGGGTCTTACTCGGTGTCATGGTGTGTTAGACCGGATTAAACTTACACCGGAATATCCCTTTAAATAGACGGACGTTTCTGCCCGATGTTTCTGATTGCTAACCGTTGCTAGCTGTGGTCATTCTGCATCAACCGTTCATCCATCTGAATGTCCCGTCTTTGGCCCTATAAGTTTCTTTTCTTTTCACCCACTCATAAATATTGTTCTGCAAGCGATGCATTCTTGCAGGAAGATTTCCGCTGCCCACTGATGTATATAATGGATGGAACGAATTTGTTTTTTGTAAAAGTCGTTGATCAAACTATGAATAAACCTCTTATGAAGCCACTTTAGGTGGGAGGAGAGAAGAAAAATGAATGGACCGGCTTCAGCATTTGTTTGTTATAATACACTGTGACCCAAAACTCCTCTCTTTCATATAGTAACAAAAATACAGGAAAAGTTAATATATATTCAAAGTGTGCATAAATCATTGCAGGTTTCACATTTTTCTCAACATATCCTGACTTCTCCTGCAGACTTTGACAACAACAACATTATTCCAGCACTCTTTCGGAGCGGCTCAGAAGTCGTCCTGTGATGTTTTTAAAAGGTCCCACAGTGATTTGGTGGGTTTGAAGTCTTAAGACTGTGGAGGTAGAGCCACACAGGTCAGCGCTCATTGCTCTTCTTTGGACATCAAACGGGCCCAGGCAGGACTTTGAGGTGTCTCGATCACCAGAATAAATGTTGGTGATTTCTGCAAACCATTGATAAGTTATATATATCGCTTATATATGTTGAAACTTTATGTTTTATTAGTTTGCTTATTGTCTGGTTAGGTTTAGGCACAAAATACACACAAAAAGATATTGTTTTGGACTTGGTTCTGTCAGCCCAAACACAGCCGGAAATCGTCACAATGCCTCATATCCAGTTTTGTTGCCACTGACACGGCGGGAAATATTCCCAATGTCGTATATGTGTATAATTATGTGTGTATGTAACCCCTAAACCTATTTTAAGCCAAACCCTGATGTTTTCCTAAACCTAACCAGAGGATAAGCACAGCTGGTGACGAGAGAGAAATAGGAAATTTAGATGTTTAGTTTGGTTTTACAGAAACGTTGTAAGCTGACATTTATTCGGGCGATTTGGTTGTTAAAAGTAACAATAAACGTTAACGTATGCAGGGTTTATAAGATCCTCTCTTACAAACTAAAACCAGAAAAACAAGACTAGTTTGTGCCAGTTACCAGCTAATCGGCGAAACATTTCCACATTGCAGCAGCAGCCATCCAGTTTTTAAACCAACTGGATTAGAGTGGCTATCATAATTATTGCTGCGTTCTGTAATTATTAAGTGGCAGCTCTCTGAGGGTTAATTTAGGGGGATGAAAAGTCTGACTACAATGAGAGCGACACATCTTATCAAAAGCAAAAAATTAAGAGACACTGATATTCAGTCCGCTTTTTTATCCACTTCCTATTTGCCCTTCTCTCGCTCTCGGTTCAGCCTTACCTGCGTGTCTAATCCCCTTTCCTTTGGTGATGAGCCGGTCAGTAATTGCTTGATGAGCAGTCATGGAACACGAGCTCCGATTCCACCTTGTTTTCAGAGGGATCCTAGTGTGAAGGGCACAGACAGAACCTATAAGGTGACTTAGATTACTAATTATGCCCCGTGCTTGTTAGCTGGAGGGTCAGTGGACCGTGCCAGCTGTCCTGCCCTCTGCCCCTCCGACTACCTCAGCTGTTAATCACAATGTCACAGAGACTGATTACTTGGCAGCGCTCTATTTCCAATTTTCATATTGAAGGGAAATGGAATTACAGGAGACTGTCCGATTTAATGACACATTTATTAATCACAGGAGAGGAAGGATTTATTTGCGGTACATAAATGTGCTACATAAATCCAACAAAGAGATAAAAGCATCACGAGGGTCACTCGCTCTTTTAAAGCAGTTATTCAGCATTTATCCAATAATGTTTTATTCCCCATTAAACTGAAAAATGAACCTTTATTTCAGCGCGTTTAAAGAAAAAAAAAAAACTACATAAGTACTCTTTAGAGATGATGACAGTGGTTTTCTAAGTGCCATTTCAAATAGACGTCCAACTTCTCTGCATGGCCATTCCAGTAAATCAAAGTGGATAACAGTGATGAAAGCGAACAAATGAAATCAAATAAAAACAGGGTCACACATCACTGGAAGGGCAACAAATGGGCACTGAAATGGAAGTAATTTTTTCTTTTTTTCCTCTTTTTTTTCCCCCCTTGTGTCTCAACACAAAAAAAACAGGAAAAAAAGCCATCAGCTCTGTTCAAAAAGCAAGTTGTCATTTTGCCTCAAGCACCGCTAACCGCATCAACAAAAATATAGGTCTGTGCAGAACTTTATATGACAGAGGAGGGTCACTCATTTTAATGTAAAAGGACAGTTCTTTTGTGAAAAAGCGCTGAGCGGCCCAAAAACCCAGGAGAGGTAAAAAAAAAAAAAAAAAAAAAAAGAAAAGGCTTTGACTAACCTGAATCTTATTCAGTTTGATTTCTTTTCTGCTCTGCAGAGGGATTTCAGAAGTTAGGGAAGCAGGTATATTCCTGTGGATTGATTTGCTGCCTGGTGGAAGAATATTTCTGAAAATGTTGGCACATTTTAATTGGACTCCATTACTTTCTGTAAGCGATTACACTGGTGTGATTCCGTTAAAATTGAACGATGTAATATTAATGAAGGGGGGAAAAAATATCTTTCCAATAAAAGGCAGTTTCACGTGACAGTGCTTAATGGAGCCTTGATGTTGTAAAAATTAATATTTAAATGCAACCTCATATGCTGGTAATAATTCATATTTATGGCCACTAATACTAACAAAAGATAAATGAAATTAGCTTTACCATTAAAACACGTCGTGTAAGAATAAATGTGCGGTTTCAAACTTGAGGAAAAGACCAGGCTTGAAGAAAGAGGCTGTCCGCTGAAATAACTACTTGTGACGGTTGTGCAGAAGCAGCGTTTTAGAATGAAACTAAATCACACAAATTGAATCCAGGGAGACCACCGAGGGAATGATTCGTCCAAACAGAGCTGCTGCCGTCTCTCAGCGCGCCGATGCAGTTTTTTGCAGTCTGAATGTGCACTTTTTTTTTGTTTTAGGTCTCCGCACACATTATGAAATCTTTTCACCGTAATTAGTATTTCATTTTTTTTGGGGGGGGGGAATTCACATGGTACGCTGCCAGTGTTGATGTAAATGTGAGAGTGAACAACATCTTGCCAGTGTTTACGTAAGCTTATTCCCATCAGAGTCTATTCAACACGTCTGACAGTTTTTTGAACAGCTGCCCCGAGAACCACATCTGCTCTGAGCGGACAAACAATTCCCCAGTCAGCTCGAAATACATAATGACAGAAAAATGATTCTCTGACTGAAAAATAAACTGGAAAATAATCTTAAGTTCCTGTTTTCGTTTATATCCGGGAATTTTGCCTCATTGGACATGCTATTAAAAAGCTCTTGTCCTTGATCGTTATTTATATATTTGTTGGTAATTTTAAGTGGGGATACATGTTCCTCACTCACATTTTTGTTTTCCATGTTTGGCTCGGGGAAGAGAAACCCTCCCCAGTTGCTGCCATGGAGAGCTCAGGGATGCACAGTTTGTCTGACCTGGAAAGCAGCCTTCTCTAGGGGGGTTTGAAACATGCTGGAGCCCATTAAGAGTCAATGGCCACCATGTTGAGCACGGAGACTGTGGCCTCACCTCTTCTCTAATGATGTAAATGCTTGCTGACAGCATCCCCGCACACAGCTTGCATGATGAATCACATGGAGCGGGTAAACAGTAAGTATTACCTGTCTCACTGTTGACGTACAATTACATGTATGTGAGCGCCCGCGGACATGTTCGGGCTAATGTGGTGACAGCCCGTGTTTTTCCGTACTGCAGCCGGCGGAAAGTAATACCATAATAATATTAATGTTTTCTGTAGTTTCTGTGGCAACTTAAAGAGTAGACTTGTTTTACTTTCCCCTCACCACTGCCAGCCCTCGGATGTTAGTGGTCATAAACAGCAATGGACAAATGAAGTATGACAACAAATGACAACATAAATGTGGAAGATTTTACTTGAGATTGTTTTTTATTTTCTTAAATAAACTGGAAGATATTGCATAGGTATTATGTTTGTACTTCCCAGTCCTATTAAGTAAACACACAACAAATTGTATTTAATCTAAATTTGCAAACTAAATATTTGTCCAAATGTGATCTACAAAAAAAATACAACAATGAAGCAAATGATTGACCTGAAACTACTTGATCATATTGAAATAATAAATCAGAAGAAATGTAATCTTTCAAGAGAACATTGGCAGCTTAATAATGTGGAAAGCTAGCTTCTTTAAACTATAAGTAATGCTAATGCTACTGATGTTAGCTAGCTCATTTTTGGTTTGGTCATCTCCTGTCTTATTTTGTAGGTCATGTGTAAAGTTTTAAATTCCACTTCCTGCCTTTGTCTGTTTTCCCGCCCTTTCTTCTGTTGGTCAATCATTCCTGTGTATTTTAGGCTTCTTTTTACCCTCAATCTGTTGATTGTTGACTGTATCCCTGATTTGTTCTCCATGGATTCTAGTTTGCCCAGAGTTTTATATCTCTCTTTAGTTTTTTCTTTTGATTTTTTTTTGCCCGCCTTCTGATGCTTTCATTTTGGACTTCGGACATCAACTTAACATTAAAGCCCAGTTTTTGTTTCTTTTACCTTCTGGTCTTTGGTCCCTTTAAACTCTCATCACGGATTAAAATTGTTGTGGCTATTATCCATTTAATTCTGTCAAAATCAAAGCAAGGCTTTTAAAGTTGCAAAAAAACATTGGGAGTTAGCTAACAAGCAAAGCTAGCCTAAGGACATTACTACTCAGGTTAGCTAGCAAGAAGTGAAAAACAAGCATGTTCTCATGAGAAACACATTTATTATTTCAAAACAGCTTGCCAGGTTGAAAGTGAACTAGACTATGGTCTTTTTTAATTCATTCAACATCACAACAGGGCTTTAAAATTGCAAAAGAACATTTGAAGCTAGCTAACAAGCAAAGCTAGCCTAAGGACATTACATGAGGCTTACAATCCTACTCAGGTTAGCTACCAAGAAGTGAAAAACAAGCATGGTGTGATGAAAAAAATATTTATATTTTTAGTTATCTTGCCCTTAAAATTAACTGTGGTTGTAGTCTGTTTAATTAATTCAAAACCAGAACATGGCTTTACAGTTGTGAGAACACATTGGTAGTTAGCTAACAAGCTACCCTAAAGACCTTTTTTGATTCCCTGTAATCCTGCTCAGGTTGGATGGCAAACAGTGAATAAACAAGCATGACAAACACATTTATTGTTTCTAGAAACTATCACTAACTTTGATATTGCAAGAAAAACGACAGTAGTCAGATTCAATTCACAGTGACATGCCTTCATCCCGTGTTCTGGTTTCAATCCCAATTTTCCTCCTCTTCCGCCATTGTGTGCCAGACGTACATATCCTATTAGGAGAAACAGATCCATGGGTTGATTAGTTTCAAATGGAGATTCATTGCTGCACTTATGAACCGACTCAAGAGGACGGCGCTGCTATAACAACAAAACATTGACCCAGCATTACCGTCAAGGCCACCGTGTTTCTACGGTGGTACACTCAGTTTTTTTAGTGAGCGAGTACAGAGTGTGAGGAGAACGCAACACAACAAGTCACTCCGTGCGGCTTCTACTGGTTGTGGCACTTAACGACCGCCGAGTGTGTTTATGCCCTCGGCCGGCGCTGCCCTTTACTGCACCACAAACTTAGTGCATTCTGTTATGTGTTATAACTCTTTTTTTCTTTCCCAACCCTCCTCCATGCTACATTCCATTATTTTTCCACACAGCATCCGCTTGATTTCTAAGGATTCTTTTGTTTTTGTCTGCACACTGACTGACACGCAGCCCTGACAGGTTGAATATCAGTCATCGGTGAACTAAACAAGAGCAATGGCAGCGGCTGAAGGCCATGTCCCTGCAGGGAGCCAAAACCCTCGGCGTATTCAGATCAGGCATTTTTTTTCTGTCCTCCCCTCACTGCGTCTCCCCTTCCGCCCCTGCAGGCCTGGCACATGTGCGACATATAATTGATTCATTAATAATGTGAACAGATGTTTCTGGTCCGTTCTGGCGTCATGCCAGCTCGCCCAGCATACTATTTTACTGCCACAAGCCTGCCTGACTGCATCCAATTAAATGTGCATTGACACAGAATGGAAGAAGGTGATGTGTTTGGATCCTTAAGAGAACAGAGGAAAAACAAGTGATTACATAGGTTAGATTAATTGTACAATTTATGCATGAGTCTGTGAGGGTAAAATTGGGAGCTGTCAGATTCACCAATGTTATCTCGTTTAAACCTGTCCGGCAATTTCTGACCTTTGGACTTGTAGGAAATGATGAAGTCAGGTAACCTTTGTTGTTTATTATCACAGGGTCGGCTGAGGCTCAGGAGGTAGAACGAGCTGTCCAGCAATCGGAAGGTGGATGGTTCGATTCCTCGGCTCTACTGGCTGCAAGTCAAAGTACCCTTGAGGAAGTTACTGAACCCCAAATGTTGTGTTCATAGTTCCAGTGTTTGGTTAGGTTTACACAAACCATACATTAATGTGTGGAGTGGTGTCAACGCAAGGTGTAGTGGCTAGCTTACAAATCCACACTCTGGACCAACTGGTTCAAGCTGGTCTTGAACTCCCAAGTCGAATCCCTATAAACTCAGCAAGTGCCACTACTGTGTGCTAGAGTAAGTCAATTTAGACTTTTGTACTTTAATAGGAAGCAGGATTTGCGGTGATCGAGGTGACTTCAGGTTTATCTCTGGATATTCAAGGCTACAACAGTCGTTCATTTCTTATCGTGGTGCACCACCATCGTAACTTTACCCTGCTCCCGAGCAATGAAAAGACATCCAAGGTGTGCTGAACTTGCTTCATTGCACAGGCCTCTGGTCCTGTCCTGTTAGTTTGACCCGTCTTTCAACCCCCACCACTTGGACGATCTCACTCTTTATACTACCCACTTGAAACTTTAACGAAGCTTAATCAGACAGGATTAAATCACACACCAAAAGCAAAGACTGCGTCTTAACAACTCCTAAAATGACTTAAGATATGTGTGTGTTCTTCGTGCAACCCAACTGATTCTACTGTGACTGTTTGAGAATTGCCAGACAAGATTTGTACCATCATCAGTCTCTCTGTTCGAGGAGTCAATACCATATCAATGGCGAAGCAGGAATTTCTTCATATTTGCATTGAAAATAAACTCACCAATTTCATATGAGACACACTGCACAACAGTAACAGCCCTTTGATTACGCTCACAGTCACAATAAAAGGTCCCAAACATCATTTTTTTTATCAGGTGAGATGTTTCGCAGTGGAGTCGTCGTGTCATATCAGTGTATACGAGTGTCTTTAGTGTTTGTGTGGGTGTTTCCAATCGTGTGAAGTGACCGCCGTCATTATCGCCTCCTGCTGCTGAGACCCACTGGCCTGTCACACCTGGTTGTTCGGGCTCCACTCCTGCTCTCAGTGGTAGAATATCAGATCACAATTAATCAGAAGGAGACTGAGAGAAAACCCCAGTTGTGGGATGTGCGAAATAAAACAAAATGTCATCTCCAACCATGGCAGCAACATGGTATGCTTTAAAGCTATCGTTAGACATTTGTGCATGTAGTGAATATCAGTTTTCACCACTCTGAAAGGATAATAACTATTGTAGGCAAGATGTGGGGGCTTTTGTTCTAATGAGATGGAAAGGGAAGGCTTTAGAGCTCATGGTGAAGGTCTAATTAATCAGTCTCTGTGGCAGTTTCCCACAGCTATCCATTAGGGTCTCATTCAACAAGTCACTGGAGCTTCAATCTCACTTTCATTGTTGGAAATAGCTCCATAATAATAACATGATTGCGAATTGATCACGGAAAGGCTCTGGAGGGAAATGCATGTGGTGTGGAATAATGATGTCCTGCATACATCTGCGTGGATAGCCCTTCAACAAAAAAAGATTTCATACAAATTGAGGATTCCTAACCAATTCGAAATTGTTCCAAATCAATTATGTTTTTTTCCATCAACGGGAAACAGCTTGACGGCAGCCATGAAGCATTTTCACAAGGCTTATTCACAGTGTGTGTGTGTGTGTGTGTGTGTGTGTGTGTGTGGAGCACCAGGGAGAGCATCAATTTTTGTTTGAGGTGAGAACTACCGCTGAGAGCTATCTGGGCCTTCAACATGGAGTCTGAGCTCCCTGTGGCCAATACTGCACACTGTGGACGGGAACAGTCTGCTATAAATTAAAGACAAGTAATACAGTGTGTAAACATCTGCTGCCCTGCAAGGTCTCGCCATGGTGTCTGAATATGGGGCCAACGACCTGCTTTTAAGGTTTTTTTTAAAAATAATGTCTTATTTCTTCTTCTGCTGTGTCTGTCACGTTCAAGACAGCAGTCATTTTAATTGACACCAATAAACTAAAAGCAGGACATTCATTAACCCTAAAATAGTGGTTAGACTATCTTTCCTCAAGCATCTCTTTGGGCACATGGATTATACATGAGTGTTGCTGGAAACAGAAATCAATATACACAGTTTGGATGATCAAATATTCCATCTGAAAGGAACGATACACAGATCTAACAAGTCCTCACACCTCAACGTCTGAATAGGTTGATTACCAGCGATATAAAACAACATGACCCTTGCAGCGCACTAGCCGTACTGGAACGTTGTTCTTTGCTTGTTGTCTTGTTGTTTTTAGGCCAGAAAACTAGATTATTACGTTTAGGAAAACATTGTGGTTTCTCTTATATGAACAGTGTTTCTCCTACAGGAGTGCATGTACCTATGTTGCATACCCAACCTCAGTTATGTAATGTCAGTGGTATAACTTAACCAAGTTGGTTTCAAACTGGGCATGAACAGCGATCTCCTGGGCAAAGATCTATCCTCAACCTCCTCCCTATGCTGGCAGGTAAGGAGCCCACACACACCGCCCAGACTCAAACCAACAGCCAACTGCCTTTATCCGACCACTCCATTGCCTCTCATCCGACCTGTTCGGCAGAAAAGTTGCATCGAAACATATCACCTCGACTATTGCCAACTACACAGCAGCGTGTACGTTGACCCTCCCACACACCGCGCTGATTTGCTAGCACACCGCCAATCAGAATGGTCATTGGACAGCTAGCAGACAACCAATCAGAGAATCCAATGGCGTCCAACCCTCAGACCACCAACACTCTCAAACTTTGCAAGTTGAATCTGACCAGACACCGTCCACGCCGTTCCAAAAGCTTCCAACACAGCTGAACACACGAACAGATTTGTTCACAAACTCGTCCGAGTCTCCCCAAACGTTTCAGATGTCCAACGTTTGGGCCAGTGTGTTCCTGCCTGTACAGTATGTTAGTTTGCAGGTTGTTTATAAGAAACAAAATCTTTTACCTAATGATGGCATGATCACCAAAGTTGTGACCGCACATACTGAGGGTTATTTATGTATTTCAGACTATACCCAAAGATGTGGACCGACCATAAAGACATGCCACTGGCAGCAAA
>CAEMYA010000103.1:1935724-1969593 GCA_903131615.1 Diplodus sargus | reverse complement strand
TTCAGATAAAGCTCAGACTTGCCAATTAAATTGACATGGCCCAAGAGTTTCACCATCGGGTTGTAGGATTTTATAATGAGGAGAATTTGGTGCACGCGTGTGCTGCCTGTTTATTTCAGCTATGCACAAGAACACTGGGTAATATTACGTGTAATAACATGTTTTTACAAATGCAGACAGTTGATTCAAAGTAAAACTTTCAAAGCAAAAGGACAATAAAACATGAATTAATTCCCAGTATCAGTACAGCTAGTATGTGTTTAATGTGCAGTAGCTTTTGTGAAAACCAGGTCTGTAGTTAATAGTTGGTTTAACGGTTACGCCCACCTTTGATAATTATTGCCGTGTGATAATCTGACGAGGTAAGACGGAGCGATAATGGCAGATAATTAGATCACGGACTTGTTCTGAGTTACATAGCAACATTATGAGATAAAGATTAGCACAGCAAACTGAAATTTACCTCTCACGTCATGTCATAACCACTGATGTCAATGCATTATAGTATCGTGAACACTGGAGATATATACTGAATATTACAAAGTGTTTAGATTTTCACCTATTGACATGATAAGCACACAAACAGCATCACGCCCGAGCACATGAAGTCCCCGAGAAAGTACTCATCACCCTCAAACGTGTCATATGAAGTTACTTCAGGCTCTGCAGTGAAGTGTGAATGTATTGTGTTTTTAACACATGGATAAACTAGTTCCTCCAAAGCGCTCAGACAGTGATATAAAGCAAAGGCGAGCGGTTCACGTGACTGTTTCCAGACGTGGGGGGGGGAGGCAGTCGCTTGGTCAGCCCCGTGTCCATCGGCTCCTGCCACTCTATAATGAGGGGACACGGCAGCACTGCAGGTTAACATTCGGCCCATCTCCTGGAGACACTGTGTCAATATGGATTAGGGAGGCTGAAGTAGCCCTGGAGGGTGGAGAAGAAAAAAAAAGCCCATCTTCAATTACAATAAGCAAACAGCTCCTGGGAACGAAAGGGAGAGAGAGAAGGGAGGAGATGCACTTTAGCAGCACCGGGGTCCAACCCACACAAGACAAAGTAAACATTATTAGCTTAATAACATTTTCAATTAGATGTAACCCGCATAACCGCCAGCTAATGGAACACGAAGCCCAAAATTAATTAGAAAAATAATTTGTAATTACAACATGGTTTAAAAGGCCCCTCACAGGTCCCAACTTGAATGATGGTGCTGAGAATTCAGCCTAATTCTCTGCGTCCGTCCACGCGTGAACGCCTTGCGTGGAGAGATTCCTCAGACCGTCCCTGCGACAGCCAGGACCGGAGCCGAGCACGCTCTCTCTCTCTTAGATAATAGTCCCATTACCAGTTCTTCCTTTCTACTTCCACCTATATGTTATGGGCTATTACCAGCGCCATATTGAAGATTGTGCCCCCATGATATGTTCATGGCACATTACGGTGCAGATACACTTGTCTGAACAATAACTGTCTACCCTCGAGTCTTCTAAATGATAAAGGGAGAGTGAAACTGTTTTATGATCTAAGTGGAGTGCAGGTGCTGGATCTGAGGCGTCACTTACCATCTGCCTCCACCAGCATCATCTGCTTGTTTGTTTTTCCTTTCTGTTCAGTTCAAATAACGCTGATTTAGGTTCAACATTTGAACTCATTTTAAAGCAGTGTAAAAAACAACAACAACAACTTGATTATGAGGACATGATATTTCGTGAGTCTCACTGATGTTTTTTTTCTCCCCTAGAACCATGAATTTCCCTACGAACTAATCTCATTCTACTGTTTGTTCTGTCGTCTGGCTGGTTTTTCATCAGATGGAGGAGTTCCACGAAGCCAGCGGACGCGCTAATGGTTTTGGCCGGCGTGCCGCCGCGATGTGTAATGAGCACCGGCGGAACGGCATCTCGCTCGTTTCCCTTTGTGTGTTTAAGGGCGAGGAGGCTCGTATAACGCGATGTCTGGGCCCAAGCCCAGGCTAGCCGTCCAGCACGAGCCCCCCAGAATAGCTGTCCAGATTCTTTTTTACTCGCTGAGGGCCCGTTACAGCTGGCTGGAGCGTATGGAAGCTGAATAGACCAGTCAAGACAATGTGGGAGCTCATTCAAGCCCAAATGAGACAATTTAGCACTCCATGCTGTCACAAGTGAAAGCACAGGGTTCCACTCAACAGTTTACCATTAAGATACCTCATAAAATAAAATGTCTAAAACTTCTTAAAAGTCTGTGGCTTTTAGTTTGTCAATACCTGTTTCTTCAGAACATCAATGACACACACTCACCAAGGTCAGTGTTCAAAAACAAGGAGAAAAAAAAGCGGCGGCTGAGCTGTCTGAGTGTGCTCAGCAGAGGGGGAGATGTTTGGGCTCCCATGTCCTCTGGGAGATGCTTTAAATGTTTTATACTGGGGAGTCATTAATATTTTATGGAGTGTAATAGGCCCTGAGCCTTGGGACTGTGTTGGCACCATGATTACAGCACACATCCACATTAAAACTGATTAGTTGTCGTGCGAGGGGGGGAAGCCCGTGTCCGCAGAAAAGAAGCTTTGATAATTTTGTTCTAAGTATTAAATGTTGGGGTCCTTTTGCGTCAAGCGAACAAACACAGCCTTCGCCTCATCGCAGCCTGCGCGCGAGGAAAAAAAAGCCCGTCCCCCGGGTACCAAACAACTTCCATCAAAGCCCGACAAATGATTTCACCACCTCTTTATTATGCATGCCGTAACAGTTGGGGGAGAGAAAGTGACTGTGTTCAAATTGCCTGAGCACCGTGAAATGATACACAACAAGCCAGTTGTTCTGGTTCAGAAATGTTCTGTTCAAGCATGTTGCACGGTTTGTTTCTCCCCTTCACCCGGCGCTAAATGTGCATAATCGGGCGGAAATGTTGAGGAGCCGCGATACCGACGGCTCTCATATTTTCACACTGATTACTAAAAAAAAACTTAAATTAGTATTTCTAGTTGATAGATGTAAATGAAAAGACAATTCAGAAGTGTTTCGGTAAAGGTTGTTCTAAACACAAATTTTCATAGTTTGAGTATTTTAGTTTTGTGATTTCCTGTTTTATGATGAAAGATTATCATCACGTTTCCCTCTACACTTCCTGTCTTTGTCTGTTTTCCCGCCCTTTCTCTGTGTACACCTGTGTCTCATTACTTCATCACTTGTGTATTCGCCTCACGCTCTGGTCATCTGTTCCTCGCCCCTTGTGTGCTTTCCAAATTGTTTTCCCCCGTGGCTGTTTTTGTGTTACGCTTTAGTTTTCTGGATTGTTGCCTGCCCTTTTCTTTACTTTGTTTTATCGTCATCAAAGCTTCCCTCTCCATCCTGCCCATCTGTGTGCTGAAAATACAAATACAGCCCTGTAGAAACACAGCACAGCACCAGTCAACACGAGAGACGTGCTTCCATCCCCGAGTATGTGCGGGCGCTTTGGTAATGTCGGTGAGCTGCTGTGCCGAGCGCGACGTGTGCCGTTTCCCGCGGCTGGAATGAACACGGCGCTGCTCTGCAAAGCTGCGGGGAGGATTCCTCCGAGCTGGACGCCATGTGGGAAAGATATGGCCATTACTGCCAGCAGCCCCTCCAGTGCTGGAGCAGGCCACATCAGCGTGGGGCTGTGGGTCCTTGTTAACATTATTGGCAGGTGGTGCGTGAAGCCGGCTGTCCTTGTCAGGACCCTGAAGGCAACTTCTCAAACTAAACTGAAAGACTACAGACCCTGTCAACTTCTTTTGAACCGTATGCAGGAGTGGCACACAGGAGGAGCTCTTTCTATTCAGCTGATAACAAAAAGAACATAAAGAATATAAGAATCTGTCTAACTGGAGGAAGCTAAACTACACGCTCTGAAATACGTCAACACTCTTGATCTATAGAAATGGAGACGATATGTCTTTGCAGTCAACGGTGTCACACGTCTCCAGAGAGTACAGCTGCACCCGAGCGGGATTTAAACAGATTTCGAGAGGATTTCACATATGGAAAAAGACAGTTTCCATATGTGAAATGTGTGCAGGACAGTGCATTACCATCACTCAGCTGACACAGCAGATGGTATAGCGTGTATTTTTTTTTCTTTCTCCGCTGTCATAACACAACATGTTTGACATAAAACTGCAAAATGTGCCGAGGCTGGAAGAATGTTATCGAACTGTTCGGTCGTGATTCTTTTCTTCTCTTTGTTTAAAGATTTTGGTCAAGAACTGTTCACAGTCCTTTAAAATAACTGTGTAATTTTACAAGAAGCTTGATGGAGGGAATAAGGGAATAAGGTCATAATGACTGAGGAAACGCTACAGGCGGTCTACGTCTATTTCTTCTTCTTGCACAACACTAACACACACACAGACACACACGGCTCTGCTTCTGTATTCCTCAGTCAGCTCTCACCTACACAAGGTTGAACTGTGCAAACATCTTCAGCTTCTCATTTGTGGGGCGTTCAAACATGTGCTGATGTTTTTTTGCCACATCAGACATCGCGGGGGGGCGGAGGATGCAGGCCAGCGTTGATAAGCCTTTGGCGACAGGTGTGTGTGTGTGTGTGTGTGTGTGTGTACACACTCTGTCACAGCTCTTTAAAGTAACTGGATGAGAAATCATTTTTTGTTTCAAGATAGGTAGACGCTAAAAAAAAAACTTCTAAATGACTTAAAAAGTACTGGAAACGAGTGGAATAATTCATTTCTGTGGCGGAAAGCTTCAGTTTTTCTTTTGAGACCGAGCTAATATGGATTGCTGCAGAGGAAAACAAGAGAGAAATCAATCTCAGGCAAGAGTAAAGTTATATCAAAAGCCCTTATTAATCTGGTTTATTGATGATTTCAAATGCCTCCTAGTTTTTGATCTCGCAGGATCTTTATCAGAACGGAGAGAACAGAAAAACAACAAAAAGCTTCGGTGGACGACAGAATACAGAGAAACTTGTTGTGTAGTATGTTTGTTTGAGTCTGGTAGGAGATGATGACTGATGATTATGTCTTATCAGTTTGTTGTGTTTAATTTATAACCGTAGACACATATTCACAGCACTTCAATGGAAGAAATGGCAAAATCAAACGTACACTAAAGGCGTTTTCTTACAAAAGAGAATGTTCGCTTTACTTACACATTAAGTTTTCTTTGTCAACAGATATCGTATTTCTATCAAACATGTTCTGAAATGTGCAACATTCACTCTAGATCCACTTTTCTTAGTTTGCAGAGATTTACTTCTCTTTGCATCACTCACCCTATCATGAGTTTCCTTTTTTTTTTTTTGCCTTTTGTCCAAAGCCCCTTCAGCCAACCTTGCAAAAAATCCCACCAACTGTCGAACGGAATAAAAAAAATCTCTGACGCAGGTTCGCCTCTCCCGTCTGACTGACGGGCCATATGTCTGCTCGTGGATCTCCTCTCCGGGGGCTTCTGAAGCTTGTCAGCGTGTCTCGGAGTCCAGGTGAAATTGAGAAAAAAGGCAGAAGAGCACATCTCAGCAGATGATGTGCTTTAACGCTGGCACAGAATCAAATCCGGATCCTCCATCCTAGCACTCGTTAAGACGGCGGCCTGGATATATACGCTGTATGAATATACATGCAGATGTTGATCTGCTCTCTTCCTCTGGCAGGTTATCTTGAACAGATTGTGTCTCCTTAGCACTGACTCATAGGTGCTGACACAGAGACAGATGGGTTGCTGGTTGCCCCCTTGGTCTCCCACTGATGGCGTCTACGAGGATGGATGGGCTTATTTCTAAGGTACAATTGGTCATCTCACAACCTGCTGTGTATTTGCTCGGCGATCTACTTGCGTAGATCTTGTTTACTCTTGGCGACTAACTTCTAATCACGAGCACATGCTGCGTTAATGTCGAGCGCTGAATAAATAAATAAAGGAATCCTGCTGGTGCACGGCCACACACGTATCCAGGAGGCCATTTTTTTTTTTTTTCTCCGAACACGCCGGAATGCTTACGTCTTTGCCACACGACACAGCTGTTCACAGCTGATGCCAGTTCGGAGCTGCAGAAAGTAGAAAAGCAAGCAGCTTTCTGAAGATGCTGCTTTGCATTTCTGAGCTTCAGTATGATGAGGCCAGGCAGTTTGTGTGTGTGTCTGTCTGTCTGGCGGGCCGCTGCGCCAGGCTGGAGAGAGACAGGACCAGTTCCACAGATCTAGGCATTAAACTAATGTGCAGGGATCAGGGGGCCAGCGCCTCGCAAGCTGTCTCTTTGGCTGAAGGCTATAATACGAATGGGCAGTGAGCGAGCACTGGCGGCCGGCGATGGCACCGAAACCAAACACCTGCCTACGTCCTGTTCCAGGCCTCCGTAAACACATATATTTCCATCTATCCTCTGGTTGTGATTAGCGTGATCAACAATGGACCCAGGTGATGAGATTAGCGCCTGCGCTTCGCCGGCCAAGAGGGGGGCTGGCCGGGAACCCCTCGGACTGGTGGCAGCCGCGGGTGGGATCGTACAGCGAGACGCCATTATACTTCTGCAAACACATGGTGCGCTGCTTGATAGATGTACACCTGTCACTATTTATCTCCCATTTAGCGTCTCGCCGACCGCAGCTGGCGAAACGTATAGCGGTTCATGAGATGCTGAGCGACCGAGCCATCAGTCTCTAACCTGCTACTTATGAATATGAGAGGACCCGCTAACCTGAAGAGTTTTCATTACAACAAAAACAGATTTATTTATTTTTTTATGAAAGAGCTCCGTAATATGAACTAGATACTGTTTTATCAGCGAGAGTAACTGCCGCGGGAAGACTGAGACTTAATAACTCGATATGAAAGGAGCTTTATTTTTATTCCCGGTGATGAATTCCTCTTGACACGCTCGCTGGCAGAAGAAGTTTCCAAACCGTGCTCCGGAGTGAAGCCGCTTTCTTCAGTTCAAGCGGATGTTTTCTTTTTCTTTTTTTTTACTTCCCACTCCCCGAGTCATCTTTACGTCTCTCTAATTTCATCTTGATCCGTCTCTGCCGTGACATCGCTGCAGTGGGCAGAAGCAGCTGAAGAATGAAATGGGAGGAATGGATTTATTGTCACACCGCCATCAACTTTGAGCCCCTTGACACCGAGAGTAAGGTAAAGAAAATGAAACCTGCATCCCTCCGAGGCCTAAAGTATTGTGTCGTCTCAAAAGGATATGATGCCGGGATTGTTTTTTTATTATCAGCTGAGGTATCTGTGCAGTGGAGGGGTGATTACGTTGCGCCTAGATCGCGGCGAAGTCTGCCGGTAAAGATTTTTTCCCTTGAAATTGTAACTTCCTGTCTACTTCCTTCCTAAGCTCTCTCCCGTTGCAGATGTCACCGGGTTCATTCTCGACGCTGTGGCTCGTAAGAGACTTACACGCTCTCCTTGTCTGGCATTAGCAATTACCGCCGTCTCGGAAAGGTCAGGAGATGTTTTTAAAATGCGACCCGCGCCTTTGCCTGACTGCTCCACTGAAATGTTGTCATACATTTATTGGGTATCAAATAAGGCTTCCGCAAGTCGTGCCAAGTAGAAAGCCTTGACATTCTGACATTTTCCTACCAAGGTGAAAGCCTGTCAGAGGACTGTCTCTCTCCAGTCTAATCCTTGGCGTTTGATTTGTTTTCTTTTATAATTCAAAATGAATTTGCATGTGAAGTGTGTGAATTTTAGGATATTCAAAAGATTCAAAGGGCTGTTTACGCAAATTTACATGCGTCTTCGGGGGATGCAAACACAAGCGGAGCGCTCTAAACACGAGTCCAAACGACCACTGAGAGCCGCTGTGATCACTCAGACCACTGCGGCGGTCCGGGACACATTTCGACCACATGTATTTTGGAGTGTTAACGTTAATGCGCCGTGATGCGTCGCCGACAAGCATGTCACCAACGCAGGACGTGATTCTTGTTGGAGTGACAGGATGCCAGCTGACTTCCTCTGTGAGACGACAGGGAGAACAGGCAGATTGGATTACACACTGTGTGATTTCCATTTGGTTCACTGTGTGATGCAAATTTGGTTGTTTCTGGCTCTCTTACCTGCTATGGTAAGCAGCAGATGTCTGTGAACACACGGCCTCTTTCAGCTGGTTTCATTGTTAACTAGTTACCACAATGTCCCCAGACTCCAGACTTTGAGAGTTGTTGAGTGAGGAGAAACTTTACATGACGGCTACAACTTCTGAATAGTTTGTGCCACAGTCACGATGCCCGCCAACATGCTCACATACTGACTTCTGTTACAGCATTACTTCATGAGACCACACACTTCTTTGAACGTGGTCCTCGTGAGGTAACGAGGAGGTAAAGAAGCGTCCTTGTGAGGTAACGAGGAGGTAAAGAAGCATCCTCGTGAGGTAACGAGGACGTAAAGAAGTGTCCTTGTGAGGTAACAAGGAGGTAAAGAAACGTCCTTGTGAGGTAACGAGGAGGTAAAGAAGTGTCCTTGTGAGGAAACGAGGAGGTAAAGAAACATCCTTGTGAGGTAACAAGGAGGTAAAGAAGCATCCTTGTGAGATAACGAGGAGGTGAAGAAACGTCCTTGTGAGGTAACGAGGAGGCAAAGAAGTGTCCCCATGGGGTAATGAGAAAATAAAGAAATGTCCTCCAGATTCCTTCTAGTATCGTCCTGAGAGGCGGAGAAGTCTCCTAGCTAGGTAACGAGGAGGTTAAGAAGCGTCCTTGTAAGGTAATGAGGAGGTAAAGAAGCGCCCTTGTGGGGTAAGGAGGAGGTAAAGAGGAGGTAAGGAAGCGACCTTGTAAGGTAACGAGGAGGTAAGGAAGCGCCCTTGTGGGGTAAGGAGGAGGTAAAGAGGAGGTAAAGAAACGTCCTTGTGAGGTAACAAGGAGGCAAAGAAGCCTCCTTGTGAGGTAACGAGGAGTGAAATAAACATCTTCAATAGGTAAAGAGAAATTAAAGAAGTGTCCTTGTGAGGTAACGAGGAGGCAAAGAAGCGCCCTTGTGAGGTAACGAGGAGGCAAGGAAGCGTCCCTGTGGGGTAATGAAAAGATAAAGAAATGTCCTCCAGATTCCTTCTAGTATCCTCCAGAGAGGCAGAGAAATCTCCTAGCTAGGCAACGAGGAGGTAAAGAAGCGTCCTTCTGAGCTAACAAGGAAATAAAGAAACATCCAGGTGAGGTGACGAGGAAGTACTTAATAAGGACCCTTCTTTACCTCCTTGTTACCTAACTAGGAGACTCAGGAGGATACGAGAAGGAATCTTCTTCTCTCTTGACAAAGAAGTGTTACTTCTCATCATTTCCTAACAAGGGAGCTAAAGGAAGCTTCATCAGTTAAATTCTAAAATACTACAAAGTACGCAAAGCCACCTGTGTTAGTTCCCAGGTGCCCTGGACCTTATTTTAGCATTTTGATGTACCCACACAGTGAAACATCACTAGCTGACACTGTCGGGCCGGTAACGAGAACATTATGTGATGATTGGAACATACAGAACAGAGCAAGATGAAAAACTCTGATTTTTTTTTAATGTTGATTCAGCTCCTGTTTGTATCAAACACTCCATTTATTATTTTTTAATTTCCTGTAATTGGCGACAGATTTAATAGATATGGACCTGACTGACTGACTGTTAGAGATAATTACACAGACCTTGAGGGACAATAACATTTTCAGCAAGCTAGAAAATTAATTCCCATGTTCACAGGATGTTTAATTTACTTTAAGGTTGATAACAGGATCGTCAAATATGTGCAGTAAGCACTTAAAGTCTGATAATTGCTCATTTCTGTGTGGATTATATACTTATATACTAGACACATGCATACAAATGAACACACGTGTATTTCAGGTAACATGTATTTTTAGATAACCTTCGACATTCTTATCTAAACTCTTAATTGCTCTTAGTTTTCATCCCATTCGTTAAGCTGAGTCGGTGCTGTTCGGCGTGGGCTTTTTTCCAGCGGAGGGATAAGGTTCGCCCACTCTCCTCCATTTTGATTGTAATGGTAAAATGTGGGCTCTAATGTGAGCCTAATTCACTTCACCCCTCAGCAGTTTGGGCTTTGCCTCATCCATCTCACTTAGAAACTGCACAGCTAGCCAGATCCCCACTGTATAAAGACATCAGCTTTATTACACGGCCTAACACAAGGATGCTAAATTATTTATCTTATTTAGCCGCGGTATCGCAAATAACAGAGTGGGGGGATTCTAGTTATAGTCTGTCCTGTTCACTTTTTCAGCTGTACTGGAGGTGCATGAATAATAAAGATAAATAGGAAACAGTTTTGTTTTAAAGGTCACGTCTGTATACGACAGATTTTTTTGTTGGTTATTCGCTACAGCGGCTCTGAGAACGTCCGTTAAAAAAAACACAGCGCTAACTGTAATTCAGCCGTCACGCTTTGGTTAAATCTGTTGTTTCTTTTAATCACATTATTCAGAAAATGGATTCATGTGTTTTAAAAAAAAAAAAAAACCTAAAAAAGATGTGACAGCAAAAACAGGCGTTGGATTCACACCAGCAAGTTGATGAGACTGTTAAAAAGCAGGGAATATATAAAAGGTCGTACTTCATAACGGCTTTATGTTTTTACAAATCAGTCTTTGTAGCATGACTAGATGAATACTGCCTCATGTATAGGAAACTGCATGCTGGGATATAGATTAGCTCCAAGCCAAATGAAACACAAGATGGATCAGGGGCCTTCTGAATACATTTTCTGTCAGCAACATGTGAAAGGTGCATAGCAGCAGAACCCTGAAGCTGCAGCTCGTGGTTGCAGCTTTACATGCAATATGCGTTGATCACATGTTGTTTGCTACTTATAGCGAAAGCCAAGTCCCGATCCTTCTGGTGTGCCACATGGAAGGATATTTCAATCAACGATGAGAGACAACATACATGTTTGATGCCGTTTGAACTGTGCCATGAATCGCACATGTGATGTTTACCAATTTAAAAAGATCATTTTGAAGCCAGGAAAGACACAGTTTGTCGTGTAGAGATCAAAATATCCTTAGTGAACTGCATCGTCTCACTCAGTTGCTGTGTCTCAATTCAGGGTCTGAATCCTTCGGAGGAGCATGTGAAGGCCAAGTACGTCACAACGCCGCATGAAGGCTGTTCCAATCTGAAGGCTCCTTCAAATGCGCTCTACAAATGTGTCCTTCTTTTCCCTGTTTTTGGAGGATGCACTACTACTATCCTTCGCAGCTTCACGTATCCCAAGATTCTTTGCGTGCCCAAAAAAGAAGAAAAGACAGAGAGAAAATGGCGACATCACGTGGCATAGATCGTCACTTTAACGGGCCTGGGTGGCAGAAATCGTCACTTCAGGGTAAAATACTGGTGACACAACCAGGAAATGCTCCAAAGGCGAGATCGTCCCATTTAACAGCTGCTGACGTGGTTAACAAGGTCTCTCCGAAAGACTCGCCGTCGAAGACCGCAAAGGCCGAGTCCTTCGAAGGATGCCGACCCCGAATTGAGACACAGCAAGTATATTTCACCAACGACAACATGTCTCTGTCGTGATCCTGGTATTTCTTGCTTTCCAGTCCCTCCCTCTGTGTGGTTTTCCCTCCTTCCAGTGTTTTTCTGTTCCTTTCACTCTCCTGTCCTTTAACGCCTCACCCCACCTGTACCTCATCCCCTCGTTAGTGTGTGTGAGGAGATAGTGTTTGTTCTCCCTCTTGTCTTTGTCAGTTCGTCCTGTGTTTCTCACCTGTATTATTGCCTGAGGCTGTTCCTGTGTCATCCAGTGTCGCCCTGTGGTATGTTTTTCTTTTTTGTTCCTGGCTTTATGTTTTCTGCTTTATTCCTCGTTTGTCCTGGGTTGCAATTTGCCTATCTCGGCTGATATTTTGTTTTAACATTTGTGTTGCTTACTTTTTTATAATTTCTTTTATGATTTTTGGATTTCAGCTTTTTGTCAAAGAATGTTTGCTTCTTGTTCCATAGTTTTCTGCATTTTGGCCCCTCACCTTTTTGCCACAGAAGTATAAAATTACCATATTGACAGTCGCAGTTAAAGATAGAAAGTTAAGAGAGTTTTGTGAGCTAGCTAAGAGGTTTTAGGGAGCGATAACGTGATGACATCACTTACTCGACTGTTGGGTGTGCAGTCTTTCTAATTATATGATTTGACCATCGTATACTTGATTAGTTTCATGACAAATACAACTTTTTTTAAGTTGAAAAATCTAACAAATTTAACAGCGAGGTTGCAGACCGTCCACACACCCCATTTTAAAATTTGACTTTAAAAAAGTCAGGAAACTGAACTCCAGAATTACTTTGTAGACACATACATTATAAATCTACTTTACTTGGTAATCTTGAGGTAATTGTTTTACATGATTTAGACAAAAGTTACCTTGTCAGATTTGAGTATTTGGTTTGTCCATTCCTACTGAACGACATGGAGGACCCACTTGGTTAATAAAAACACAACAATTCTTACTTTCAGGTTAATGATTATACATTTTCCCATTACATCACTAGATCATAAACCTTTTGCGTCATCTCTAAAACATTTGAAGTCTTCTTATGAGTTTGAAAAGGCCTCTTTTCCACCCGGAGTGGATACACTAATTGTAAGTAGGACAGAGATTTGTGGCTGGGTATGCAGAAAAAGTCTACAAGTCTATGGATTGGTTGGATCATTATCGTCTGGTCTGTGTCTTTGGCTTTGTGTTCAGAGTCTCCGGTTCCAGCTGCTTTCTGCCAGGAAAAGATAAGGGCACAAGAACAATGGGAGAGCCAAGGTGCATCATTTGTTTGGATGATAAATTATGGATAGCATTTCTGATAGGAGAGCGTGGCCTTTACCTGAGCATGACGCCCCCTACGCTCCTACACCGCCATATTCCTCCTCCAGAATAACCACAATACTAATAAATAATGATAAGAGGGCCCGCTGTTGGTGGTCCAAGGTATGAGGAAGGAAACAAAACTCTATTTATTTAATGCAGTGGCGCACAAGAGGAAAAGTCAGTTCTGCTTATTTTCACAATTTAGAGTCTATCCTTCAGTCTTTGTTATGCATCGAGAGCTCAGGAAGGAATGTAGACGAATCCGATTTGTTTCTCAAACTTCAACACCGACTGTCAGCACTTCACTTTTTGTGTCCAGACATCACAAACATATCTACACGGGTAGCAGTGAAAACGATGTAGGAATCAGTAATTATTTACACCTGTAACACGGCTTTTTAATGCAGAATAACGGACGGAAATCAATCATCCCATCCTGCGAATAATTGAGCTGTCGTTTCACCGTGCAGACCTCCTCAATCGCACCAGACCGCTCCGCCTTCAGCAGCAGCACGGTTGTTGCTCAGGAGCTTTAATGCATTTCGTCTCTCTGGATTTGTAATTGTCACGATAATTCAAATTCTCAGTTAAGTCTCGGCCACTTCTGGTTTCTTCTTCTGCCGAGCCTTCCGGAGGAATAAACACCCCGACCCTGCTTGGATCTGGAACCGCTTACAGACTGGGATTAGAAAAAGTAGATTTATCTTCACTCCTGTTTATCGACCTGACTGCAGCAAAGATCCACGGATGCTACCTTCACTGTCTTGTGTTTATGCTCTGTAATTTTGACTACCGACTGAATTGTACTTTACTTCAAATTACTGAGAGGGTGCTAAAATTTGACCTGAATTCAAACACACAGACGCGTCCTCGATGGGTCCCATTGTTTTCTGTTTTATGGCAAATGTAGGGTGAATTAATCTGGATGTTTGTGGTGAATAAACACGTAACACACATGATCCCACAATTAAACTCACTGGAGGTGAACACACCTTTTAAACACAACCATCACTGCTGATAAACATTTTTTAAAAATCTATGTGATTTGACTTGGGCTCAAATGTTTGCAGACGATGTAACGTTAAACATTTTGATTCACGTTGAGTCTCAATCGTCGACTTCCACGTCTTCAAACGGGTGACCAAATAAAATGCACTGTTACCTTGAATAAACATGGATTTCTCTGTGTTAATGTAAGTTCAGTTCTCAACAAAAATACTTAGCAAACACATAGTTGTTTTTAAGGCAGAATGTTTTACATATTATATCCATAAGAGCCAATCTAAGCAGGCATTTCTTGTGATCATACAAAAAGAAACACACAAACTCCCCGACCAAGCTCATATTTGAGCTTTTGGAATAGGTATAAAAATAAGTTACACAATAAATAAATGTTTAAATGGCAATCATGAGTGGCTTCTGTTTGCACAGGGTTATGAATCATATGCTGTTGAAAAGGTTGCTCACTGAGAATGATGCACGAAGCAGCGCGTCAGCAGGAACTCATAAAAGCTTTTGGTAAAATATTACCTCGAGTCTGTACGTGTTTATGATTTGGAGAAAAAGTTAAATCCAGTCGTAAAGACAGTGTCAAGGATATCTTCACAATACTAGCACCTGACAAGATATCAACAAAACTGTACAAAATAATAAAAAAAAAGGAAGGAATAAGTCTAGATTTTGCATTTGTATGAGGGATGACACACAAAACGGAGTTACATTCCCTTTAAAGGGCAACATGTCGTGGAGGCAAACAACAGAAATTGGCCACCGACAGGAAGCACAGCCACCGGGAAACAGTTATCAAAGCTCCCACACAGAAAAACGGGGAAAAATAACACCTTGATTTACCGCGTGAGCCGGATCTTACACCCCCTGTGAAAGACAAACCTCTGAAAAGTATTTTTGGGGACTAACAGGGACAGATGTGTGCAATTTCAGGAGATGAAGACAGACGGAGAAGAGAAAGCTTTTCATCCTGCTCCATGTATTTTTATCCGCCTCTCAGTGTGATTAATGCCGGCTAAAAGCCCCTCTGACCTTTTCTGATAGATTTATGGACTTCACGGTACAATAACTTAGTGTTTCCCTCGTACATTCGCTTTCCCTACAATGATGTTTGTCATTTACGGGGTTCTGAGTTTGGCCTTTTTTTTTTTACCTCCTACATGAATGGTTTGCCTCCTGAATTGATTGGCCTGCAGTCCCATCGGACCTGTCACAGGGAGGAGTAAGAAGTCTGGTGTCATCTTCACAGGTACAAGACTGTTCCCGAGAGAGGTTGTTAATGAGGCTGATCTTTAAGGCAGCTTGGTTTATATGTTGCCTACTAATTCTAGGTCCTAACGTATCTCAATGAAAATACAGGTTTTACTCTCAAGCGTGTATTCTATAGTGAGATGTATGTTAATATATCGCAAAGATCGCACACACAATCGACATCTTCTTTTAAAAGAGTGTGTGAAGACAGGGGTCACATTTTCGGTGGCCTTATTTCTTAAGTATCCCCACGATTCTCATCTTCACACTTCAGACCACAGAACCATTTCTGAGATATGTAATGAATTGGTTCCTCTCTGGGAACTTCTCTTTCTGTCCTTTTTTAAAACGGAGATAAGGTTTTTCACAGAGAATATGTAATTGGAAGTTATCAGCAGGTCCACCAAAGATTCTCTGCTGCGAGAAGAAGACAAATCAGATGAATTGCCTTCGTCACAGCACTTCGTACGCAAGTAACGGCACGGTTTATATATCAGAAGGGAAGACTTGAAACTTTTCCACCGAGAGCAGTTAAGATTAATCGCCGGTCCGCTCGCCATATTGTCAGAAAAGCTGTTCTTACCATCAAAGACGAGGGCGTAACACATTAAGGAGAGTAATCACACAATATGTGGTTTTGTTATTCAATAGTTCATCAGAAGAGATCATTGTTCTGTGAGTCATTTTTTTCCCTCCCTCATGGTACAGACATCACAGTTCATATAAACATTATAAATGTATGTCGGAGTGACAGTAACACAAGGGGATCATTTAATAAAGGATTCTGTCCTTGACGACGAGGATGATAAAGCTTTTGTTTCTCAGGATGTCAAAGAACTCCACTGCTCAGCGTTTATTTACTCGACACCATATTGTTTGAAGCAAAAACTTTTCTGAAGAAGCGATCTGGGTTGAAAACAGAAACGCGCAGCACCCTGTAACGATCAGCATTCCTTGCAAATCTGACGATCGCTGATGTTTGACCTCTCCCTTCCTCAGCTCACCTGAGGAATACACTCATAAACAACCTCTCCTATATCTAAACAGCCAGTCATTTAACGGACATAATCCCAATCGTGCTCCCTCGCTTGCTTATTTAAATGGCCTATCACATCCCTTAGTGCCACCAGTGACGAGCAAACAACCAACCATTTACCAGGTGTGTTGTTCGGCTGCACCATCGCCACGTGACCAACAACAATAGAAGACTGTGGAGAAGGAAAACGAGTGCTGACGGGGAATACATTCTGAATATAAAAAGACAGGTCAGCTCGGCAGTGTGGCAAGTTTTTTTGTTTTTTTTCTCTTCAGCCAAGTCGGACAAATATCAGAAGGCTGCTGTGTGTATAATGTGCACAGTATGTCATCAGTCACGGCCATCTACATCTGCTGCATCTCCAGAAACAACCCGCAGGCAGTCCAAGATGGAGAGGTACTCATCATCAAACGTACCCTGCTGCAAGGACCGTGTTGTGTGGAGAGCCACAGCCTGATATAGCTCATTCCTCTGTGCCGTATACCTTCATTCATGCCCCCAAAACAATTAAACACTCATCTATTAATATATCCATGCTGTTTAATGTTTTGTACAGTTGTTGTGATCAAACTTGTTGAAGAATGGATGGAAGAGATGCTCCTCACCAAGCACGACGCGGCGAGATGGACCATCGCGCTCAAGGCTCAGCGAAGACAGATTTCCTCTTACAAAGTCGTATCAGCGCTCCCATAACTTAACAAGCGCGGACAGCTCCCTTTCTGTCTCCAGTGATTGTCCCGCCACCTCAGACGAACCTTCCTCGAAATTTGGGCTCTCAACGCGAAGCTCTCCATCTCGGTGAGTAACTGCGGCCGGGTCCCAGGCAGACACCGTGAAATGGGCACGGCTCTGGATCACAGAGCAGGCCGGTCAGCCCATACTACCCATAGCTGGTCCATTTACCATGGCCCATTAGTATGATCATGCTTTGCTGGCTCCGCAGCCGCCGCCATTCATTCATCCTGCTGTGCTGAGGGTG
The DNA here is from genome assembly GCA_903131615.1 of Diplodus sargus. Classification (NCBI taxonomy): domain Eukaryota; kingdom Metazoa; phylum Chordata; class Actinopteri; order Spariformes; family Sparidae; genus Diplodus; species Diplodus sargus. The sequence continues at coordinate 1,952,555 of CAEMYA010000103.1, read as the reverse complement.
TTTGACCACGCTAATGTTCAAGGTACTCTGCTCAGCTCACTAGGTAGCTCCAGCGCTAATAGCCTCGGGCTCTGCAGGCTGGTAATGACTACACACCGAGCTAGACGTGCAGGATTGATAGTTTTGATTAGATGGGGTATCTTAGGGAATGCAGCGCTTAGGCTTATTGATTTGTTTTGTGTGTGATATCAATCATGACACCAACCGCATATTGCAACATTAGGGGTGTCAGACTGATGCAGCCCTTATAAGCTGCCAGGCTATTGTCTTATTAATTGACCAAACAGATGAAACCATATCATGAAAAATAAAAAAATGAAGGTGACGAACGACGGTGACGAGGCGTCGAGTCGATATGATAATGATATCAATGAAGGAACCTCTTCCTGTAATAGCATAATGTAGTGTACGACTGCTTGTTGAGTTGTGTTGTATGAGTGTGTCATAATGTAAGGCCAGTATTCCTGTCATCCCAGTGATTTATTGCCCGGCTAGGGGGCCCCGTGGCCTGGCCGTGCCCGTCTCCCCGGGCCGCAGGAGTCACATCACATCGACAAACTGCACAATATTGCCCTGCTTCGCTTCGCTGATGCCAGCTGACACATGAATCTGTCTGCGGACACCACAGCGTTATGTTGGGAACCTCGCAGGTCAAGTATCAGAGCAAAGGGTTAATGTGAAAATAGATTAAAACCCGTGAGGGTGAGGTGGGGCTTGTGTTTCACACATCTTTCCGAGTATGGAGCGGCGCCAAATATGAGGTGTAGACTCAGGTGAGCCGTCCGCTCACAGAGCACGTATTCAAATGTCAGCAGCATTCTTCCATCGAACTCGAAACGGCAATTTTGTTTATAATTATTGAAGACTTGAAGTGATGACTCAGCTTTTCGCTCCTCCTCGGCTGTGCGGCCCTTTTTCTATTTCCTCCCTGAGTCACCCCGTGTCTGTAAATAGTTCTGTCGTCAATGAACAAATGAGGGAACCAATTAGGCCAGAAGTCTCTCAGCTGCTCGGCGTTCCTTGAAGTGGACAATGTGTGAACGCAAAAAAATACAGCGGTTCTGTTTTTCATGTCACTTTCAGGGGCCGGAGTGGAACAGCAAGCTGGAAATCTGCATATATATATTTGTTAAGAGTTGCTCTAACAGAGGAATTTAGCAAATTTTTTAACCAGAACCTTCCCCCAGAAGACAAGGGTTCACTTCCTGTGTGTCACCAAGAGTCAACATTGGTTTGTTTTTAAGTTAGGTTGCGTCAATAAATTAACTTACCTAAGTAATGCAACAAAGGTTATGCGGGTTGTCTTCCTGAAGCTGATCAAGGAGTTTCAGCGCCTAAATGTAAACGTTAATAACAGTCCAAAGCTTTATTTTGAAAGTCTGACCCGACATTGCTGTACGTTTTTGTGCAGTGTCGTAGTTTCAAGCTCGAGGTCGCTGACCAACCTGCTGTATTTTAAGATTACAGGTGAGAGTGTGAGTCAGAACACGCAATCTGAGCTGCTAAGCACCTGATGACGGTTCCAAAGTGCATCTCGAAAGGGAAAGATAAGAAAAAAGGTGATGTTGGTATCAGCAGTTAGAGAACAGGGACGTACAGCAGGTGTGAAACAACTCCTACGTTACAGAGCTGGAACAAACTTACTGAAAGGGGAAAATAATGAGCAGGATTTGTTCTTTCTCTCTGGACTCCCAACAGTAGATGACTCACGTTGACTTAATGTAAAGTTTAAAAGGAATTTGCACAGTCCGTCCTGTGCTTGTTAATTGTTTTGAATAATGAATTCCTGCTGAGATGTTTGTTTGTTACGGGGCACCAAAGGTCCGTTGCCAAAGCTGTGATTTAAACCGTATGTCCTGTATTAAGGCTAACGAGAGGCTGCGAAGTCGGCCCCCTCGGCGGAGGCTTGTTAATGTCACCGTCACGGCGCCGATCTCTGGGCGTTGAGATCAAGGGCACCGAGTGGTCGGGAGCAGAGGGGAGATGGGGAGGGAGATGGACTCTCATCATCAGACTGGTTCTACATCCAGAACATTTCACACGCGCCCTAATTGCCCTGTGAATTATTAACCTTAATAGAGAGACGACGTCGGGGTCGTCCTGTCTGATGCGTTTGGAGGTCTTCGGCAAGTCTTTCAGCCATGTTTTATTATCTGCAGAGAGACGTTTTTTTGTCTCATTGCACAAATTACACACTCCCTCCTGATTCTCTTGACCGGCACGCTCTTGAGTGGCACACACTTGAACCAAGTCCAGCGCAAATTCACGTAACGAGAGTGTAAATATAATTAGTGCTTACATTTAGAGGCTTGGCTACCGTTCTTCGTGCAAATCTGTTTTTTCCTCGTGGCTTATGTCCAAAACTCCAGCAGGAGAACCACAGACCATGCATTTATGTATATATTCTACCCCGCCTTCTCCCCTCAGCTGCCATTCTAAGTGATGCCCTGCAGCAAGTGGAAAAATATGATTTATTTGTTGACTCAACCGCAGTAAATGTTAGAATCTCAGATAACATTTTCCGTATTAAATAATTCAGCGTGCTTTAAATTAATAATGAATATTCTACTGTCTCAGTAAATGACAATGTAAATGTCACACTGTGTTATTTGATCAGAAGTTGATGCAGTGTGTGTGTGTGTGTGTGTGAGGACGTTTGCAAAGTGACATTACTTTGTACGGAGCAGTGGAGGTAATTGGTTTGTTATCGATTGAGATTTTTTGCCGAACTTTTCCTCTTGTTCCAGGGAACGGTACACCGGGTAAACTCTCTGCAGCCTTTAAGCGAGAACTGGGAGGACACGGAAGGATGTGTTTCACCTCTCGCCACACCTTTTGCCTTTTCAGCTCGGATCCTGTTACCCAGAGTGTTCAGTAAAGCCCGTGTTTGGTCCTCCTCGCTGGAAGAAGGCCAGTTAGGAATGTCATTTTATAAATGGGCCACTTCTGTGATAAATGTTCTCCTGTCTCCGGATCAGGACCTTGACACTGAAATGCTAAGGGATAAGGCTATTCATGGAGAAAACCAGTCACCAACAGTGGCAGTGAAGAAACTTTACAACAAAACCACTTTACCCGGCTCTAAAACGACTCGAAACACTTGAACAATCCTCCCAGATGCACATTGAATATGTGATGATTGTAATTTGGGGCTCAGAGTGATCAGCTCTGAATCGTAGAAATGTTAGCAATTCGACATCCCAATAAATTGATGCCGCTGAACGAACTTTTCCTCCAGCTAATTTATACAAGTTAGGCTAACTGGCTTTAGCTTCATATTTAATAGACAACACTATTTATATTTATATATATATATATATGTATATATATGTATATATATGTGTATATATATATATATATATATATATATATATATATATATATATATGTATATGTATATATATATATATATTAGTTATTGGTGTAACTCTACTGAGGCACAATGTAGTAGCTACCTGCTGCTAACCGACCGTAACAGTTATCGTCACTTCTTATCATTAGCTTAATTAAATGGTGTTAATTAATAATCTGAGGACGCAGTATGGTAATTCGTGAACACAAATTATGTATGGAGAGAACAAATTAACTAATTTGAAAGTATGAATTATTAATTTCAGGAAAAACAAAAAAACTCATTATTGTTCATAAATGCTGGTTTGCACTTTTTAGGTTTTTGCTGTTTTCTGGAGTTACTTTCTCAAAGAGCTCATGGTTTATTCACATTTGACATTCTCGGTGTTATTCTATAACATCACTGCTTTTAAAAGTCTTTGTTTTCCTTTTTTCGGGATGATTTCCTTGTTTTTCTGCATTATATTGTCCATTTTGTTGACAGCTCCTCGACGCCTAATAGGCCGCTTCTCCCTCAAGCTACTTTCATTACATTTTAGTTGCTATTATATCGTTTCTTGTCTCATACATTTTACCAGAATATAGATAATCCCGACAATATGTCGCCTTTTATTATTGTTTGATAAACAAAATGAATGATTTGTAGTTTGCATGAATGCTTTTGCTGTTCAATTATATTTCTCTGAATTGATGCAGCTGCTGAAATGTGAGCGGCGGAGCTGTCAAAAGACAGATGTGGGTTTGCGCATGGCTTAGCTCACACATCCCACACTGGAACAAAGCAGTTGTGTGTGTCTTGTGCGCATGCTTGTGTGCGTCTGTTGCGTTTCTCTACCTTTACCCTGCTGTGTTGCACTCGTACTTTACAACTTGGCCTCATCTGGGCCATTGTTTCATCAGGGGGTTTGAGTAACTTTGTTATTTTGAGCTGACTCGGCGCTCTGTAGGTCAGCTGTCTCTGCCGAGCCCCCGTTTTGGAGCCCTCAGCTCCCTGGTGTCCCCCGCAGCCAAACAGCCACACTAGCCACCAGACCCGCATAACTCCTGCCGCTGACAACTCACAGAGACATCTTTGTAATTTAAGACGTAATTCCCTTTTCCTAGGAGCTGTATAAAATCTATATTGCAACCATAAACAATCCAGGCTTTCCCTGTGAGCCTCCCTATCCGCCGCTTAATGTATGCAGAGAGATATTATTGAAGATGTGCAACGGCAAGCAGTTCTGTTTCCTGAAAAGGCCAAGCAGCAATAAAGTGGAATGGGGCCATGTCCCTGGTCATCAGGATGGGGCTGTTTTTTTTGTTTTTTTTAGGTCCATCCTCCTTTTTTTTATTTTGGCTGCGGTGTGAATCACAGCTGAAGGAGACGTATGGAGAAAAAAACACACAGGACACATCGCAGGGTGGACATTTTTTTTTCTTTTAGATTACGGCGACTCATTTTCGCCACCGAGGATGCTCCAGTTTACACGACGGTCAGGCTCCTCATTATTCCACCGAGTCATTATCCCATTGCTGAAACATTTCTGCTCTTGTGTTTTTTTGTTTTTTTCAGTGTGCATCCATTTAGAGCAGCGGATACTGATTCATGACAAATGAGTGAAATAATCATCGTCGTTATTTTTTTTCTGGTTATTTATCATTTGCCTGACAGAATGTCAAAAGCACTGAATTTCAATTTTGCATTGTTCTGCAGTGAGGCTAATTATGCACGTCTAAGTCTCCGGCTACCGTAACGATTTGTGCTTATGAGGCTGCTCATTGTGGCAGTTCCATGTGTCTGCTGCTGCAGAGGCTCCAGGCATTATTCCACTTCAGCCTGACACCAGTGTCTCTTCCAATTCCATCTCATTGCATTAGTCATTAAGCCCGGCACTGACACCACCCATCATATCATTGCCTTAATCACATCTGAGCTCCGCTGTGTACATATGACCATATCATTAACACAGACTCCCTTTCCCCTCCCATCCACCCCCTCCCGCCCTTTCCATCCAGCTCTGGCTGTATTTCCCTGTCACAGATTTGACCCCGCGTTTCATCCATCACGCGCGGTCGTCCACTACCTGTACAGTGACAAATGACATTCACTCTGCGATGATTCATTCAACGATTATTTCCACTATCTCGCATGCAAAAATTATTCATCCTCGGGGCAGGTTGTAGGGGGTGATGGGGGTAACTAACAGTGATGGAGTGCAATGTGGGTTCCCAACCTTGTTCAAAATTAGAAAAAAAAAAGAAGAAATCTCACCACATTTCCACCATTAGCCATCCACCAGCGCAGGAAGATATGGTATTGGTGGGATTTTTCTATCTCCTGTCTCCCGGGGTAATGATGAGGGAAGTCTGGCCAGCCACACTGATTATAGAAGGGTGTGTGTGTGTGTGTGTGTGTGTGTGTGTGTGTGGAGGAAGTAATAGTCTGTCTGAACTTTGCTGAGGTGGTGATTACAGACACCCTGTCACCTGCGTAATAGACAACTCTGGAAGGTGAGGCCGGGTCCCGTCAGCAGCCCTGGATTCTGACAACACACATGTGTGCGCACACACTTGCACATCATGCTCACACGTTTCATGCTCGCGGTCACATATACAGACACGGGGAATATGTGTGTGGAAATAACAGGATTAAAAATGATTTTGTACATTTCTCCTGTTTTGTTTTGTCCCTGTGAAAGAACACAAGGAAGCTTCCATTTAGACAGATGAGCTTAAAGACGCCTGCAGTGTTTTTTTTTTTTATAATATAGTGCTACAAACGCGATGCGTCAGGCCATCCGTCTTTTTTTATTTTTATTTTGCTCCAGCTTGCTTCCTCTGACTTAGTGATTGTAATACGTGAATTGACAAATCTAATCCGGGAGAGACAGTATTTCCTCCACGCCGCAACGATGCACTTAAACGTATACTGTTTTTATTTGCTCCCCGCGCTCGTAACGGCATCTCAAGATGTTGCGTACGTCCAACTATTTTTAGCCACGAGTGGGGAAACCTGCAGACACGGTCCTTTCTGGACATGAATGCATAAAATGGCTTTCATCTGCAACCTCATAAAAGTGACAGGGGACAAATTGTGATTTTATTTGGCCGTCACCTCATAATGTATTCATAGTCGAGTTTCATAGCACGGACCATATTTTCTGGGGAACATATGTTGAGTATATTGTGGTGCGATGCCAAAAAAAAAAAGGGCTGCACTCTCATCCCTTAGCTGATGGATATACATAGTTCACTCTGCAATTCTTTGTATGTTGTCAAGTTCATTTAAGGGCCCATTATGATAAGCCTCCGTGGTCACATCATGCTGCAGGCGTTTTCAGGAAGGGGGTTTATGTTTGATGGATTAAATGCACAGAAGTCATGACATTTTATCACTCCGGAGCAACAGAGGTCACTGCGTAAACCCCCCTGCACACCTCGCTCTCTCATTGTAATGCGCTCTATTGTAACTTGTTCTGAGAGACTTTGAGATAAGCGACAAAGTTACGGGGATATTCTGTGAACTGTCATTGATTTATCTTTTAACATTGTGTTGGCTCGTGGAAGAGGGAAGGGAATCTTATATATGTATTTTTTTCTTTTGCAATAACACAATCTCATCTCCTGGATAAGCAAGCTGAGCTGTTCCTGAACCGAAATTTACATTCAATACAGCAGATCGCTTGATTATAGAGTATACAAGGTAACACTTTACAATGAGGACACTATCAGGAAGACTGGATAGTGATTGCTGGTAGATAATGTATTAGGTAATCTAGTAGATAATGATTAACTACCAGAGAACAGATACATGAAGGTACTATATTGATGAATCACGAGGTGATAATGGATTCCTAAATATCAGTGAATCTGTACAAATGTGTTGTTCATGATTAACTATGATTTAGCTGTGAAGTCGACTCATTAATGACTAATTAACTAAATTAAAAGTTCCTCTTTTTGTGCATCTTTAAGTGAAGTGAAACATAGTTACCAGAAAGACTCGTTAATTACTGATTAATTATTCAGTAGTTACCCCTTTTGTCCCTCAAGTAAACAAAACACTGAGTTGTTACCAAGACTCGTTAATTAGTGCTTACGTAATTATTAGTTGCTCTTTGTGTAGTCAAGTAAAGTGAAACTAAATATTTTGTAGTTACCAAATATTCATTAATTACTTATTACTTAATCATTAGTTACTGTTTTTGTGTCCCCTTAGGTAAACATAAAATCGATTAGTTGCCAAGTAGACTAATTACTGATAACATGATTATCATTTACTCTTTTTGTGTGCCCTCAAATAAAGTAGGACTTAATACTGAGTAGTTACCAAGTACAGTCATTAATTATTGATTACTTAATCATTAGCTGCCTCAAATCACAGTTATTCAGGGAGACTTATTAATGGCTCATTAAAGGTTTTAAACAAGTCAAAAATAAATAAAAAATGTTAACCAAATGTGTAGAAATAACAGTTGATAAAGATTGTATTATTATATTGTTTTGCACGGATATCCATTAAAGTTAGCGTGCTAACCTGCTAGCAATATGAACACTCTAAGCTCAGAGAGTCAGCTAATGGGCGCTAACGGCAGCAACTGTTGGCAGCAGTTAGCAGTTACTCTAGTGATAATTGATTTCCTGATTCATTCTTTACTTGCTGCTCACATTTTTTAGAGTGTTACCAAGAACAACTACTGAGTTGCCACAGCAGGCCGGATTATTTGGACGCCTCTCGTCTGTTTTTACTGTATAGTTCAGTACTATGTGGAGATTAGCCCTTGTGCTGCTGTGGCCGACAGTATCTATGACAACCGAGGAACTTGGCACTTCCTCGGGCGATGGTGGATTAACCCTATCTGTAATATGCCCCATTTTAAGGCCTGACTGATGATTGTCAAACCCCGGGTCCTCAGGAGACACTGCGGTCTGCTGCAATCAGAGGTTTATATGGAATTAACGCAGCTGGAGTTGATGGTAAATGACAGCTGCTGACTCCCACCAGGGACCCACCTTAGCAGGATAAAGGTATTTCTGCACGCTCTTTCTCCTCAGCACGTTTGAGGCTCCGTAATGAGCTTTGCCTGGCCACTCGGGTCCTCGGAGAGATGGGAGATCTCCTGTTAGCTCTTCGCGGCACGCTGACAAGATATTACTGCAGAATCAAATATAATTACAGGAACACGGCGGCAGCATCTGCAGCAGAGCATCGTGGCTGAAGCTAACGACTATTTTCACTGTCGATTACTCTGGCGGTCATTACAAGTTGGAAAACCTAAGACACGGGATGACACGTCAGTGGCCTCACCGTTTCTTACCAGAACAACTGTAGGTAATGATCCTTTTCAAGTGGACTTATCAAGACATATAAGAGGAGTTAAGTGAGAATAATTAAGTACACTATATCTCTATTTATGTCTTTGCACATCTCTTTAATTAATAACTCATGAGAAGTGTGAAGAAATGTGACAAACAGCTCTACAGTAAATGTAATTCTGTACTTGAGCTTTTTACGTAAGTTATGTCTAACCTGTTGGAAGCACAGTAACAGAAACAACACACAGGCGGGTTTTAGACCAATAAAAAGTGTTTAGGTTGTTAACTTCTCCTCGTTGGTGCGTCTCCGCAGACTTTGTAAACCTAAAAGCTGCCCACTCATAACGAGAAGCAATAATCCTAAGCGCTGAGTGAGTCGTTGTTTTCCAGCGCCAACAGCAACGGCACCCATGTGTCCGCAGTTTAACTCACAACGTTCTCCGTTAACAGCCTTCTGTCGAACAGATACACTCAAAGTTCAACTTGAATCGCAACCCATTTTGCCAACGGCTTATTGGAGTGCGAGATGGAGATGGAGGAAAATGATACGCGCACGGTGGAAATGTATTTTACGCTCAGATGAGTTCACAGAACTATTCAGTACATCTTTTTTAAAACGAGACGATGATCTTCTTTAAAGAGGATCTTGGAGCTAAAAGTATTAACTCCTCCAGTGATTCTTTCATTGTCACATTCAAATATACTCTGGTGGTCGCCCTGATAAAATGTTGACCGTAAAATTCCTGCAAACTGCTGTGAGTCATAAGCTATGTGTGTCGTATCGCCTCATCACCTGAATTTCATTTCGTGAAGGTGGAGGGGATGGTGGAGTTACCGGTGTGCAGCTGTGTGACTGCAGGTTGAGACTGTTTCAACATTTGTACATTTGAAACCAACAACGGATATTTTCAGGAAACCTCGGGACGATTCCCAGCTAGAAAAACAGATATTTTTTTACTAGAAATCATGTTAGTGGCAGCCAAACGGCGTATTTTTAAACTGAGACATGATCTCTTCCTCATCCTAACCAAGTGCATTCAGTGCCTAAACCCAACCAGCCTATGAGCACATCATTGAAATATAATTAAGAATATTGAACCAAAACATGTCTACACATCTGCGGTGTGCTAAAACGTACATTTCCATCATTTACCCCGATGACTGGGTCACTTCTTTTCTTGAGATACAACTCTTATAGAACAGAAACTAGAAATAAGCTCACATAATTCAGATATACTCTTCTGCAAAGGTTTGTATTGATTTGTATTTCCAGCTTGAAGCCTGAAATGTGCCCCACCACTGTTTTTTCTTTTTCTTTTTCAAGTCTCAGAGTCAAGTCCCGAAGCTTTCTGACAGACAGGGGCATATTGTTGGTCGAGTTTGGTAAACATTGTTCATAACCCAGAAAAAAAAAAAAAAAGTAATTTCATCTGCTTTTGATGAAACTTCCTCTCGCCCAGTGATAACGCTGCAGACTTGCTCCACAGATGCAATTATCCAGCTGGCCTTCTGACTTGAAGCAATACAGCAGAAGGAGAATGATGCCAGGTATCAGAAGCATTAAAGTCAAAACAGCCTTCCTCTTGCTGGTCTATTCCACAGATGGCACTGCTTTGAGGGATACAGAACAGTAAGTGAGAGTATTTGTATCTTTTCCCAGCTTGTTATTGTCGAGTTTGACACTCCCAAAGAGTTTTCTTCTTGGATTAAATTCTGATTGTGTGCATGAACAGTTTGTAGATTTACCAAACCTCAGTTTTGGATACAGCCGGCCTCTTTCCCCCGAATTATTCTCTTTTGTATTCAGCGAGGTAAATGCCAAAGTGACTGTCTGAATGGTAATGACGCGGTTTTAATCACGGCTTGAATCCTCTACAGTATTTAAAGTGGCAGCGAGGTTACGTAAAATGTTTACATTATAATATCTAGACGTTCCAGAGCTGGATCACATCCAAGTAACAACAAAAATGAACAGCCCTGAACTAAGCAGGCATCTGTCCAGTAAATGCAAGTTTCTAAATTCAATGACCTCGATGCAAGTGGCAGGTCTGTCCTATTAAAAGGTCTCTCCTCCCCGTCTTTGACTCTGTGTAAACAGATCTTTAGAGGCGATGAGGTTGCCTGGCCTGCGCTGCTTTATCTGCAAAGTTACGATTGTCTGGGGAAGATGACCCCGAGCAATCGATCTGTGATCCCTCATATGAAAACACACACACACATTTGCACACACTCACACTTTGTTCCAGTCATCCTTTGGCCTTCTCAAAGGTTATTCCTGGCCATCTCTTGAGGGTTGCACACAAGGAGGAAGCACGAAAATCCGACTTTTAGAGGGAACTCGTGCATCAATTTCTAGATAAGGTTAAGGCTCTTTAAAACAAATCTGAGGGGAAAAACATCTCAAATACATAACTGCATAAAAAGACATCTGGACAATTACCTCGGCACATATTCTTTCTTTTTTTTGTTTTTACTGCCCAACCCTGCTATTTCTTGTCAGTTAGCAGAGGCCTGACTGTGTCAAATCAATGTCAAATTTAAATGTTAATAGAATCTTAAATTATTCACCAGGCAGTTGAGCCCATTTGAACTATTCCCCGGCTCCAAATGACATTCCCCCGTATAAATATATGACGGAGAAATGAGGGTCTGGCTGAACTCCAAGGAGTGTTCGGCGGTGAGGACGCAGAACTGTGTGATAATTGTGGTCATCATCAGCGACACTATTTTATTATGACTGCTGTTATAAACTGACTGATTGTAAATTGATTACTGACACTGTAGAATAGTAGAAACAAATAGTTAAAGTTCTTGCTACATAATGTAAATTCTATGATGGGTTGTTTCTCCAAGGAAAATGCCGGCTAAGTGTCCAAACTGTATAATTACATCACATGATGCAAAAAATGTTTTAGTATTTTACGTTTTTTTCACAGTTCTTTCCATGAAATGATTTATTTCCCTGTCAGAATTTGATCCATTCTTCTGATGGAGGAGCAGCATAATGAGATCATTTTATTTCCACTCAAGTTAGCACAAGAGTAAACCAGTTGTTACCTTGCTCGACATGCTCCGCCCATGATCCAGTTCTCATTATATGTTCACGGGCCCGGTGCTAGTGGTGAACGATGCTGATTGGACTTCATCATCAGAGGCTGGAACATCTGAGATACTGTACAGGTGAACTTACTATGAGGATGATACTGTGACTAGAATATGTTGGCTGAAGTGTGAAGTTGATTGGCATTTTTATCCAGTCCAGTCTTTGAACCCATCGGCTAACATTTGATGAAAAAAATTTAGCAAAGGCAAAAGATACGGTTCTTCTAATGTAGCCAAACTTTCCTCTTCTGTGTGCCAGTCATTAGCCCCCTTTAGATAGACAAGTTGGCACATTTGCAGCAAGGTAAAGGCTGCAATGTGCCGCCTTGTCTATCTAAAAGGGAGGTGTAATATTCCTTCTTTTCCAAAAGCCGCAACTGGGGTCGGCGTAAACATGTGATGTGACGTGAAGCACGAAGTTGGGCGTGAACAGTGAATCAGGTCGAATTTGTCTTCAAAATAAGAGCTTTACATTGCACCCCATTGGAGTTTAGAACGGAGTTCTTAGTGGGGGGCTTTTAATTTGAAAGTAGCGACCATTCGCAGCTTGCTGCTACAACAACAAGTGAACAACGAAGACAGCTAGATACCGAGGAGACGCTGCATCTCCTGGATCTCAGCGGCTGTCCAGTTGCTCATCTTGACGTCTGCGGATGAAGTGATGAACTGACTGCTGTGATCAGATGTTTCCTGGTTTTAAAACTCCCCGGCTGTGGGGCGCACAACAGTGCACGTCATCGAAACCTCCGCCCATCTCACGCATTTGCCAGCACATCAACGGCTCAGATTTACAGCAATGGAGGTGGAAAAAAGTGTATTTATTGGCGGCTTGCTGCCCAGTATAAAACTGGCTACTGTTTACTGTTTTCTGATTAGTGACTCAGAGTCGAGACGCCTCTAGACAAAATAACATTTGTGAAGATTCTCCGTCTTCAAGTCCATTTTTGTTTCTTGAAGAAGCTCATCCAAGTTTCACAAAAAGAGCTAATGAAAATGAAAAGCTAAATCATCTTCAGACGCAGCTGACAGGCTCTGAGATTGCATTTTGGCTGATGGGTTTCACCTGTTTCGCTCTCCACACGGACCGTTTAACTGCATCCACCCAAAAGACCTTTCAAACATGATTGGCCGATACTACTTTGACTACAAACAGACCAAAAGGAAACCAGAACACTTGTCCCTTGCCTACATAGTCTGAAGATAGCTGTTTTTTTAGATATTAATCTCGACCTCCTCCTTTCTTCCTTTTACAATGACAGTGTTTGAGTTTGATGATGACACAGCAACTTTCCCTCGATGAAAAGTTTTGCTATTTGCTCCTGTGCTGTACGTGAGGATCCTTTCAGCTTACTAATGCACCCTGAAACTTTCTTCCAGAGTCGCATGATGACAGCGCTACAGGGCAGACTGCACCTTTCGCACATACCGCTGTAAAAATACCCAGCAAGTACGACGAGGGCTTAAATCCCAATATCACAGTGACCTTTTGAGGTAGCGCCATAATCATCGCAGCGTTATTTCCAAGGCACGTGTCTGCAGCGCCATCACCCCGCGGTGCCCCGCGTTTGTTAGCGTGTAAAATATAACAGCGCAACTAATGCTCAAACTTAAAGCCGGTGTGAGTCAGAAAGCCGCAGCGGTAATAGACTGCAAAGCATTTCTGGATGTGTTTTTTTTTTCACGTAGAGGTCAGGGTCAGTGTGGCGGCGGATATTCCAGATGCAAGGAGAACACAGCCTGTAACGAGCGGGGCGTTTTTTTTATTAGGATGAGAGAGGATGAAATGTCATCGGTGAGGGACGGGCGGGCTGACGGATGTGGACTGTGAGTGGGCTGGTGGCATCATCTCAGAATATGATTTATTATTGCTGCAGAGAAGAAAAAAAAAGAGCTGAAAACTTTCACTGAATCACAGAAAAATCATTTGTCATCTTTATTAGTCTCAAGTATTTGGTCTGCTATTCAGCCTGGAGCCATCCAAATAAACACGAGAGGAGGAAGTCTGAGAGATTGGAGCCCTAATGGCGGCGGCAGAGAGGCAGATTCTGATATGTTCCAGATGTTTTATGATTAGACATAATGGCCTCGTTCAAATGGCAACCGAGGCTGAAGCCAGAAACTATTAAACTGTCTATTTGCGCCCATTTGCAGAACAATGTACTGCCCCAGAGAATACTAAACATCTATCACGTAATTAGGGGGCCTGCGTGCCATATGTAAAAAGCAAAAAGTCTTTCTGAAATCCTGAATGTAAGAAAATGACAGTGAACGGTCGCGGTAAACGGCGGCCGTCATTATTCTTACATCCATCTGCTCACATCACATAATCGCATCATTCGCCCCGGCCCTCTAACAATAACACACAAGACAACCACCTGCTCGCGCTAACGCTATAGACATCTGCTGGCGGAGAGACGACACGAGTAGAAGTTTTTTTAACCATTTGGCCGTGAAGGCGGGCCGCTCCATTGTTTTCCTTGAATCGGGCAACAGCCTAATTCCACAGGGCAAAGCCATCCCACCAGTGATCAGCTTTTAAGTGATGTACCGATGAGACGCAAACAAACAATGACAAGTCCTTTGTAATTCATCAAACCTGTGCTTTGACTTACGGGATCTTTTTCAGCCAGATGGTCTGAAACGCCTCGGCGCATGTCTGCCACTTTGTAATGCTCTGACAGGCTTGCGTCCCCGTTTTATTTGTCTTGACCTTGACTGTGTTTTTTTTTCTCCCCTGCTGCTCCATATGCATGCTTTTTATGAAACCACGTGTCACTCTTAATGCAGTTGCCGCGCTGTCGTGTCAACTTGATGCTTTAAAATATGTGACAAGCTTTGAGAACAACAAAGCCCCCACACTTCAATCAAGGAAAAGAAAACACACGCATACAGAAAGGCAGAAACACACACACACACGCGCGCGCGTGCACGTCCGCGAGCACGGTCTCACGCAATCATGCGTCGATGCACGGCATGTATAAAAATAGACAGAGGTGGGGTGTCACGCAAAGATTGTCACGTTTAGCTTGATGAGACACGGCGGCAATAGCCGGTGTGCGGTTTTGCCTCCCTGCGGCCCAGTCATTTAACGGACGACACCCAACAGCGGACGGCCAAATATTAGTTTTCTCCATCTCCCTCAGTACATAACTAGAGGGGGTTCCCGCTCCCTCCTCCTCCCCGTCTACCTCCCTTACCCCCAAATTGCTCCTGTGCTCATTACCTCTGCAGGATTGATGTTTTCTTTTCATAAAGCACCAAGCCGATATCCCACGGATTTAAAATTAATAAAATATGAAGGACATTAATATTCCCAGCGTTCACATTTTGCTATTATTGCAGAGGTGCTAGCGAAGCCCCCGACTCGCCCCGGCCTGTCAATCACCCCGCAGGTACGCCGCTGCCTCTCTGCCCCAGTCGGGCTGGAGGTGAGCGCCGCTGACAGACTTCAAGCAGCTTCCTCAAGGGCATTAAAGGGCGGGTTATGACACAGGCGGTGCATGTCTCTGCATTTAGGGCCTACTTGTTTTTAATCTAAACCGTGTTCAGAGGGACTGAGGATTACATTTCTGTCTTTGATGATTTCTGTTGATATGGTTTGTTTGAACTGTCAAAACACTGATAGCTCAGTTTTTTTTTTGACTGTAGACGAGCAAAATGTCATTTACTGTAATACAAAACAGAAGAAGCTCCAAACTGCCCTGTTTGAATGGGAGAAAACGTAAACTGAGAGCTGCACATAATTAATTACTAGTTAGTCTTCTAATAAGATAGAACAGACAGTGCTAGAGATTTTTCTGAGCCCTCCTCATCAAAAACTACCACGTAAAGGTTGACTTTGATCGCAGCTTATTATGATATTGGACCCTTCAGTGGCCATAGTCATTATTTCAGGAGCAAAGGAGAACTTTTACATCAATAAAGTCATTTCTTTTCAGTGTTAAATGAAAAACATTTTCCTTGGTTGATCAGTTGTTGATCACAGGAAAATAAATAACAAAACACAATGTACAATGACAGTTACGTAAGTACATTCTTACATAATTAGAGTCGTTATCTAAACCCAGACAACAATGTTTTCCTGAACCTTGTAGCTTTCTTGCCTAATCCTAACCAATCTGCAGATGTAGCCTGAAGGTCCAGCACACTGTGACGGTCATGTTGTTTTAGCAAAATAAATATATGCCGTTTTGAGAGTCAGCCGTTTGGTATGAGGCTGTGTTGGAAGCATTAGTAAGCTTGTTTTTGCAGGAATGTGTTGTACATACTACAGCAGAGTTTGACCGTAAAACAAGTGGAACACTTTCGTACATTAACGCTTTCAACAGACGATTAATTTGAACCTGAAGTTCAGACTGTTTTTCCTGCCGTTCACAATAAAACCTCTCACATATCAACAACCAAAATGCTACGCCGAAGTACGCTGTATTTAATATTCGGCTAACTGTATAAACTGTAACGGTGTCAACAGGAACGCATTCATGTGCAATTTATTTAATGGCTTTACAGATTTTTATGAGCACAAGTGTTCAGGGACAAGTAACCCAAGAACAGCAAGTCAAACGTGGCGCAATCAGGGTTTTAAATCTGTGGACATTCGTAACCTTTTCCATTTATATTTCTATATCATTTCTGTCTGTTATCATTGGAAATACCACGTCTTTAATCATCCCTTCCAGGCAGGAATGGCGTTCTGTTTTCTATAAGGGAAAAAGACAGAGACAGATGGAATTCATATGCTACCTGCTTCTCCTCAGAGATTTGATGGGACTCGTATTGATCATCATGAAGCCGCGGTAGCTGTGAGTAGGTGGAGGTACATCCACCTGACGGCGTCGACTTTGCAGGTCTTTATTTTCAATATATTTCCCTGTGTAGAAAAGAAAACACAGAGGAGGGGTAGTTGGGTTTATTATGCAGTACTGAGACGGGGGCGTGTTTTTTTTTCAAAATGCTAACCGAGCTTATTAACATATTTGTAATGTTGCAGCATTTAGCGGCACTTTCCCTCCGTGGCTCTGCCGCTTTTAATGCCCTCCCTTTAACACCTCTTCCCTTTCTCCCTTACACGTGAACATAT
>CAEMYA010000103.1:1907204-1935608 GCA_903131615.1 Diplodus sargus | reverse complement strand
TTTTTTTAGCATCTACAAATTAGATTTAAACGAAAAAAAAAAGGGATTGCCTTATTCAAATAGGACCGGATGAACCGCACAAAGGGAACACAGCGACTGCATTTCAATGCCGCCACTGTTGCACAGAAAATAATAATGAATTAGAGTTGCCTGATAATCTCTCCCATGCCCTTTATTATTGTGATTTCTCCTGACGTTTTAAGGCCGTAAAAAACTGAATGTTGTGTACTTGTAAACCTTTTCTGTGTTTCTTGTCATTTAGCTGGAACGCTGGACAAAGCGGCGTGCAGAGAGAGCCAGACGTGCACATATAGTCTGATTGCCTCGCCGTCCTTTCTCTCTCGTCGCAGCACAGGTTGTCCGGCGCTGTGGCTCTAGGTGGGGTTTGTCTGACAGTCTTTAAACATGACAGATAAGAGGGAATAATTAATTTATCAGAGCAGGCCAGGCTTTAATCCCTGGTGTCCTGGTGATAAGGGAAGGTTTCTTCTCCCCTGATCCCGCCGCCGATAGGTTTTTTTCCTCTGCGCTTTCCCGTTAATAAGCCTGTCAAAGAGGCGCACGACTCTGGGCTCTGTCCTGTACAGGTTATCTCGCCGCCACACGTTCCCATCTCCTCCCTGACAGCCGACAGCAACCGGGTCGCTGGGCCTTTGAAACCCTGGGAGAGCAGGGCCTGTGGGCGTCTCTCTGAGGCGGCCCTGTCATTTAAACCAGCTAATTCAAACATCAGGTGGGTCCGAAAAACCCCCACAGGAGGACGCGGGAGAGAAGAGAAGGCAGACCTGACAGACCGATGGACGGACCACACTCTCGCCAAAAGCTGAACTTTAATAATTCTCTTTTAAGGGAAATATAAATGCAGACATATTTAGTGCAGCCTCACCACCTGCTCTCCTTTCATACCGCTTCTCCTACCTGTCTCTCTCTGTCTGTCTCTTAGCCCTTCGTGAAAATCGATTGGTTGCGCGCGAGATGAAATATAAATGAACGTTTTTTTTTTCCACCCTGCTATAGTATGGAGTGTTACGTCTGGATGGTGGAATGATGAGATCTGTGTCGGCGCCGTTTCTGACAGGAAATGCGGTAACGGTCTGGCATTAGACTGTAGCCTTGGATTGATGGAATTTAACAGTATGTGCGCAGTAAGCAGCTTCACTTTGAATAACTCAAAAAATACTGAAGCATAAAAACTGCTGTTTATCCTGGAAGAGCTGCCTCCTAAAAGTCTTTGCCACTCTACATAAAAACTGAGGGATGTTTCCTCCTTAGTGCTAAGCCGATCAGATGAGTAAAGGCAAACAATTGAAGCTAAGTCTCGAGGATGTTACTGTAAATACACGCCGCATTATAGATGCAACAATGATAGCGGCTCGTTAAGTTTTTCTTAATTTGGAGGCTGAGTGAGCGAGGAGGACGTGCGCGTATCTCAGGGGGAGCAGCAGGATGTCGGCGGCGTGCGCGGTGGCCTTCGCCGCGCTGTGGTCCTTCATCATTTCCCTAAAGCCTCACCTATTTTGCAGGCTGACTGCATACATTATCATATTTAATGCAGGGGGTCATGAAAAGCACAAAGAATGTTGCGCTGCTCAGGAGAATTTGTGCTCATTCGTGTGTGTGTGCAGGCATGTGTTTGTGTGTGTGTTAAGCGCCAGTTGTGTGTATAAGAAATTGGGCAGTTACATTTTGTATGGCGATAAAAGATCCGGACCTCAAGCGTCTTGGCTCGTCATATTTCCGACCATATGATGTGCGATTTTTAAACGTGCTCTTTGATACCGTGGTGCATTATTGATCCTGTCTACCCGGCTTCTTTATGGTTGAACCAGTCGACCAGTTTACACACAACAATCACGCCAAGGTCAGTTCTGAATGATTCACTTTGTGTCCTCGCTCTGCCAGTCTGTCTCTGTCTATTCGTCTGTCTTCTGGCTAACTGGAGCACTTCAGCTTTTTCGATCTGTCCAACCCTGAAAAGTAAAAAAAAAAAAACATTTAGCCAATGCTGCTCCTTATCTCTCTTGCTCTTCTAATCTCCTGTGAGCTGCAGGAGTGGAGGCAGAGGGGCTGTCATTGTCCAGGGATGTGAACCTGCAACCTTTTCAATTTCACCCCAGCGCTTCAAAGCCCTTCCGCCTGGACGATCTCACGTCCCGGACAAAGGTGCCATTTGCTTTTCATTTCCTCCACGATAAGAGAGGAAGGAAAAAAGTATTGTATATTGTAATGCTCCCTCACCTTTCTGACATCAGCAAAATTGAGGTGCAGGGGAAAGATCAATACAAATTAAAAGTAAATACAAAAAAAAAAAAAGGCAGTGGAGGAGAGGAGCTACATTACCATGTTTGGAAATCCATTTGCTCGGGCGTCTTTCAGCCGCAGCTGCTTTGTTTGTCCGAGAAAAGGATGAGGACAGAATTGGAAAGTTAAGCTGAGAACTTTCATTGATATCCTTTTCGGGGTAATTACATTTAAAGTGAAACTCGTTTGGATTGTTTTGTCCGCGTTCCCATTCACACGTTCAGCTCTGTCTGCCACCATAAAGCAGCAGGATTCACCGGTAAACCGTGATGTCATTCCTCATCTGGACTGGTTTAACTGGGGTCCCAGCTGTGTGGTCAATGTGGTGGAGAAACACTGTTTCTACACACACACACTGCTTTCATTTTTTGCCTCTGTGCAATGAGCCACTGTTTCAGTTTCAGCTCCCAGTCTTGATTTATTGCAGCATCCTCGTTTCTCCCAACTGGACTTTCGACTATCCGCCATTTCACTTTCCTCTCCTGGCGTCTTTTTCTCCTCTCCTCTGCTGCATTAGAGGGGAGCCTGCAACGTGTTATTCTGTCATTATAGCGACAATATCTACACAACATTAAGCAAATTACATCTGGCTGGCAACATGTTCCAGCGTCTAAGCACACCTCACGGCGTGGCAGGTGGCCTTGCATCGATCAAGTGCAGCGCTGCCAAGATTGGTAGGCGGAATGAGGAAAATGGCTGCACATGGTAATTGTGTTTCTCCTCTCACTATTCCGTTTCTCTAACCGTCCTGCATTTCCATAAGAATGGCGCGATGATGTTGAGCGTATCCACAGGGGCGCAGACGTATAGAGAAAGTCAAGATGCGGCCGTTTATATGAACACGCACACACTTTGGTTACAGCTTCTCCAGGTGTGGATGTGGAGGTTTAGCAATAAAACACTGAAAGAGGATATAAAGAAATGTTCAATCTGCATAAACCCTAAAGTAACTGCATAATCTGTATATTCAGGAAACATATATTCTGTGTGTGGGTCTATTACCTGCCGCGTGGAGCTTAACAAAAACTAGCCTCTAAAAAAAGGAATGGATCCATAAAGAAAAGGTCCGGGGTGTGCAATTTCAAATACAATTTACCATCGCGCCCGAGGCACGATCATTAGAGCAGTAATGGTCAAGGTTTGGGCACAAAGTAAGGCCGGCTAACACATTGGCATCTACTGCCCGCATCCATCAATGTGACTCTAACTCATTCTCAGCCCAGTGTCTCATGGAATTACAGCCATTTTTTGGACACATCTACAGCCCACGATTTAAATGAGCAGCACAGGAAGTAATGTGTCAAGGTGGATACTGAAGGAGTCGGGACAGAAGTTTCCCCTCTGCAACCAACCTGCAACCTTTCCCTTAACCAGAGTTTTTAAGTTGTCCAATTTCAAAACCATAATTTATTGCTTAAACCACCTAAATGCGTCAAAGCTAGCGTGGTTTCCTTTGAAAAATAATCTGTATGTGTTCCCCGTGCTTCGTTTTTTTATGCACTCCATTCCGTCATTTCATGTTTTGGCTTACTGGCATGAGACTAGTGCCACACGATTAAGGAGACAAACGCAGAACGTACACAATGCAACTTTTCTGCCGAATGGGTCAGACGAGAGGCAGCGGAGTGGTCGGATAAAGGCAGATGGTTTGAGTTTCAGCAGTGTGTGGGGGTCTTAAGGATAGGTGTAACATTTTAAAATAGTACAATGTTAGAACTGGACTTTTTGGTATAATAGGGATGAAAACATTTAAACTTCACTAACGTTATCAACACAATTTGAAGGAATACCGAGATACTAGCCCTCAAGAGGCCTTATTGAGTCACTGTAGCATCCAGTCTGCCCTCAGTGAGAAGATGATGAAGAAAGTCAGGCTGCACCAAAGACTTAGTGTAACCTCTGGTCAGTCATGTTGACGAGGTGCCTAATGAATTCAACTGTGCCGAGGTGTATCCAGATCCTTACAATGTCTAAAATACCTTAAATTAAATTTCTTTTGCAATTTTTAAGGCATAAAGTCATTAAATAAAACCTACCAGTGAACCTACTACTATCTCTTTTACGTTATATTTACCTGTTGGCAAAATGTACCTCACTAACTCTTATAATCATATTCATACAAGGAACTTACCTCTGCACAGGTCCTCATCTACATACAATTATCCTTAACTGTAATGCTTGGGGGAAAAAAAATATGATTTGTCCAAAAAATGGTTTTAAAATTGGTTAAAAACAATCTTAAAGGCCTTCAGGTTTACGTGTCTGATACCTGTAGATACCCTGTAAATGCAGCAATGGCTCAATCTCTTAGCAACTGACCATTATCACCACCACCGTCACCTGCAAGGAACAACATTAATTGTGCACAACAAGAGGTTAACAGTGGTGTTGCTTTCAACTGCTTGGCATGAACTCACAATATTTATTCCGGACTGTAACGTAGATGGCTGGTAACACTTAACGTTGGCTAGGAATTGCTTTTTTCCGTGTTTCTTACAATTGCAGTGGACACCTCAACCTCCGGGTGATATCTCGAACCCAGCGAGAATAAATTGGACAGGTGGACTATTCTTAAATTAATAAACATCGACTTTGTGCCAAATACCAGTCCAGTGACTCCACAAAGCTGTGTCGAGCAATATCAAGACGCTATCAACAAATGCATTGCGTCTTGTCCACTAACCTGCCCGCTGCACGCTTACTTCCATGACGAGCACCCTGGGAGACTCAGTGGCATTTCCACTGTTATTGCTTCTGTATATGTGAGCGGAGCCGAGGGATTACCATCAGTACAAATTAAAAACAAATAAAGGATGCGGGCGGGGGAAACAGAAGGCTAAGATCTGGATCTATTACGCTCTGATTTATGGACCACTGATCCATAGCGGGTCGGGTCAGTGAGCTAGTGAGTGTGCATTCTAGCAACCTCATTGCGAACTCACCTGCCAGTCAATAACCTATTTAATTTAATGTCACAGCCTATACCGGCAAAGCATATTGACAAGCTGCAGAATACACCATCAAGAGGCCCCCAGCTGCAAGTGCCAGATAAACTGCATTTAGAAAAAATTCAATCTTGCTTCCACGGATGCCCCTGAGTCCTTATAAATTATTGAAGTCACCCCCCCCGACACACATACAATAAAGTATAGGGAGAAACTCATAGCTGAGGAGCTAATGTCAGTGATTGCGGGGAGGTGATCAGTTGTTGCAAAGACAAGCCGGTATTCCCACATCACAAGTCCACCTGCTCTCAGAGGTTAGACGGTCACTAACTGGCCTTTATGAATCTTTCAGAGGCGTAAAGAAGAGGCGAGATGGCATTTCAACATTTAATAAAGGTGTCATTCCTCAAGTGTAATGCTATATCTATATGCTGCGCCGTAGACTCTTTAAGTGTGGCCTCTTTTGCCTTTTGAAAACTTGATTCACCTCGAGGTAAATATCGAAGAAGATGACAAATCAAAGTGCAGGATGAGAATGGTCGGCAGCTCCGTCCGAACCCACTTTCTTACTTATTCAAATGTCGGCGTACAAACCGAACGATCCATCCTTGTGTGCGTGTCTCAAAGACTCTGTTGCTTGGATGACATCTGAAGGTGACTTCCTCCACAAGTCTACATTTTTGATGCCTCTGTCCTGTCGCAGTCAATAAGCCATTTAATCTCGGTGCTCAGCCGAGTCGATGCAGCCGATGTCGTGTCCGGGGCTTATGGTAGACAAGACAAGGGTTCTGCCCAGACCTGATAAACCATTCATTTCCTTGAGCTCCTTTGTCTTCAATTCGGTTCAGAGAAAAGAGCTCTTGGCCTATTTCAATCATGGATGCCTCCCTTTAATGAGCTGCTTTAATCCTTAGCAGCAAGCGCAGCTTGCCTTTCAGCATGACAAAAAATGTACTAGATTAGAGGATTACTCACATTTATGTATTCATGTACTAATTTATGAACACAAGCCATTCTAGGAATCCCACGGAAGAGAAAGAGAGCTGATGTCTGTTTTAATGTTCGTATCAAAAGCCTGTGTTGCACAAACTGACATTACTAATATGGGTGATTCATCCCTTTGGGATTATCAGCAGCTGTGTGTACCTTTGTTTTCATATTCGTGTAGTTGATGAAATGAAAAACGAGTCGTTTCAACTGTTGTAACTATTCAGGTTGACTACAATTAGAGCCTGTAATTAAAGGTGTAATTCGCTACATAAGGCCAGAATTCGAATGTAGCTCTCAAAATATAAGCGGCAGCACAACTACCAATTGCTTTTCACCATGGACTTGATCTGTAGCTATTTTTGGCTGTAGGTAGCTGCTGTTAGTAATTAGCATGATTAGCTGTGGAGCTAAGAGGCCTCACATGGGGGGGGAGTCACTGCAGGAGGCTGAGCTCAGCACACAGCCGCTGCAACCGGTGGAAGTCAGTTTGAAGACAGGGGTTAAGGTATGGAGGCGATTTACAGCAGCTCTGACCAGGATTATTATTCCAGGTATAAGAAGATGCAGCAAGTGGTGAAGTGAAGAGGAAGCTGGCGAAAATGGCGTGTAGAGCTGGGATATTATCACATCTTACGCTGTGTGTCGATGATTTATTAGAGTTAAACTCGTTGTGAATGTGGGAAAATAAACCAAGATAACGGTTTAAAGAAATCACTTTTTCATCTCTCTATTTTTAAACATCTTTAACAAAATGTCGCCTCTGTTTCTTCACATTTTGTTGATAATGTTCCTCGGACCACATCTGAATTATTGCAATGTCATGACATGTTCTTGTCTTCCAACTCAATAAAACAGCAATTTAGCTTTTTTAAAAACTGTTTTTTTGCTTGAAATAGCCAAGCATGTAGGAAAGCAGTAGAAATGTATGCACATTCTGTCTGCTTGTTTGATTACAAGTCAAATAGCAGCCCTCGCCCTCCCTCACAAATATTTTGCGAAGTGGATCATTAATGTTTCACGGTTTAGTTAACTTTTCATACAGGCACATATCTGCATGTCATTACAACAGCCGGAACCATCGGCAATACATATTAAAAAGATATGAATGTAGTTGATATTCTGACTCTATTCCCCCCCCTTTTTTTTGTCATTGGGCTCATTGCTTCTTTTTCTGTCATTAACTTTTTTAAGCTTGGATGTAAAATATCACCTGTAATCCATCTGTGCTGCTTTGCCATAGAAACATAGATAGGATTTTAAATTGCACGGCAACCTTCCTAAAACAAAATGCTACTTTGTGGCTGAAAGATGACGTCTATTGTGCGTTTTGTGTGAAACAATCAGCGCGAGGGGTGTTGGTGGGCAGACAAAGTGCAGTGGGACGCCTCCCAGCCTCCTCTGGATCTGGCCACAGAACATCTCGGTAAATGCGGTCAGACAGATGAGTCTCGCCTCGGAGCGCTGCCTCCCAAGGGCAGAGTGACATTTTCTGGGGACAATATGGGACTGCAGTGACATAGAAAACACCTCCCGACACACTGCAGCTCCGTGCCCCCTCTCCTCTCCTCCGTCTCTCCATCCTTCCCTCTATTTTGCACTCCCTCCCTCCCTCCCTCTGCTAATTTCCCTGGTCCTGAGTGCTGCAGCCTTCTGCCTTTTCATTCTGTTACAGGTCAGAAGATTTGACAAAGTTCCAAAAGCCCGGTGGCGCAGCGCCGGGGAGCGAAATGGATGAAAATGTGAGTGGGTTCAACAAAGGAAAATGATTACAGACAGGAAAGATACACAGCACCGAGTACATTCTGTGGAAAGCTGTAGCTGTTGTGCACAAAGATCCAAGCTCAGAGAGGAGAGTTGAAATCAAAGAGGATCAGTGGACGACCTGAGATGCTGAGCATGTTCTGAGGCTTGTTTGTGGAGATTTAAGATTGTTGTCTTTTTCACTGCTTTGCCGAATAACTTGAGCTTTCCCTGCTCGGCCTTTTTAGTTTGAATGACATGCTAATTTCAGCACTTCATGCATTTATATGAATTGAAAACCTTCTCTAGCTTCTCTTTGGCACCGAAGGACACATAGAAAATAATCAGTATACGTACCTCGGTGTTCTGCTTGATGTACCCTGATTATATATCATCACCATGCATCTAGAGCAGCACTCTGCCAGCTGTATGTCAGTGTCCCACATGTATTTACTGTTTAGCCTCCTGCACTGTGCTGTCAGCCATTTGAGTCAGACTGCACATCTGTCATTGCGGATTGGTACGGTGGTCTGTGTGACAGATGAGTCCTCCCCTCTCAGCGGGGACTCTCTCGGAGGAGGTGCAAATTTCTGCGCATCCAAGCATTGGCAATCATGCATAGCACCTTGATGAGAGACAAGCCCCCGTCACTTGATTGACTGGCATGCTAACGTGACGCGATGGCTACGAACACCACAGGCGAGGAAACATAAAGACCGCCGGGCGTGCAGCCTCGTCCCCGACACACAGAAAACACGCTTGGACACACAGAACGAATCACTGCACATTAAGAGCTCATCTTTCTCCTCCTCTCCTCAACTAAATAATGTGACTCGCTGATATCCGTGGCTAATCTCATTAGGGCATGTCACAGAGCAGGGGACAGGTTGCCATTGAAGCCGCACTGACTAGGTATTACCGTTCATTACACAAACACAAGACACTCCATCATGAAAGGAAGATGTTTTATTGTCCACTTCAGAGGGAGGATGATGTATTCAATCAGGGTTTGGAGAGTTTCTTGACATGGGCAGCGAAGGGGTCAGACACAATTAACGTTGAGGGGTCTGGTGAGAATCAGGGATGAAAGCATCCAATCAAGTCGGGCTAATAATTTTCTTTCCCTCTTGTTGCGCTGCTAAAGCCAGTTTGCGGTCGATCCAATTAAGTCTTGGGTTGAGACCGGCGTTGTCCTGCCGCGGCGTCCTGCAGGCAAACACACACGGAGCAGGAAGAGATCTCTGCGGAAGGCTGTCTGTCACACAGGGATTGTTTGACACTTGGCTTTGATTGCTCCATTTTTCTGCGCTGGGTTCCACTGTAGGTGGCTAACAGGCCCGGTTCAAGACCGTGTCTCTGCCTGTCCTCCCCAATGAGGACAAGCATAGCTCCCGCTGGGTCACTGATTGGGGCGAGAGACTACGCTCCTGCCGAGAGCGAGGGAGAGGATGGAGCCGGCAGTCCTGCTGTTTGTTTAAGAGCAGGAAGCCATGTGGAAAGGGCCTAATGTCTTAATTGGTGTGAGTGGCAACGGACGGTACCTGACGAGACTCATTAATCAGAGCGGGGTGAAAAGGCTAGAGGCTCGGATGGCGAGAGGGAGAGCGAGGGGGAGATATCAGGCCGGTGCTGTGCGTCAGGCAGGGCCCTTTAGCTGCCTCGTCCTCCCGCCTCGCACCAATCCGAGACACCCGCCGACACCCTCGCAGCTGCGTCTGTCACACTCGGCCACTCAACCACAGAGTGCAAAATGAGGATGCGACAATAATTAGAATCTATTTACAGCCGCGCGCATGTTCTCAACATGCATGGCACAAACACGGCAGTGTTACACGATGCCGTGCGGCACAGGGACAAGATCTTTGCTCTGCAGAGTGTGTCCATCCCCTGTTCGTCATGTCCAACACGGCCTTTTCTTTGAGGGGCCATTTCGAGCACTGTCACACATATCTGACAACATGCCACGAGAGACCGGAGTATCAACAACACCGTAATCTCAGACACAAGCATACACACAAATACAAAAGTCTCCCCTTTGGGCCCGTCCATCAGACAGCAGCCATTGTGAAGAAGCTGATGTTCTTCTGCACAAAGTGAAAAAACTGCTTCCTTCGACACTGTCATTCTCAGCGTGTCCTTTCAGCATGTTAGCCCCCCCGATCATGTCCAGGTCACTTCACCTAATGGAGTAAAATTAAAGCCCTGAGGACAAAAGTTGTGGTCTGGACTCAAACACCCGTGTTTCAGGGCGAAGGACTTTCTTTGTCTTTCACCGTTCTGCCCCTGCGTCTCTGCCCCGGGCCTGCAGAGAGAAGTCACTTAACTGCCTCTTAGGTTGCCATTTCTCCGGCTATTCATGGGCACACCATTAAAGGCAGGGCTAGCATTTTATGTCTGTGTCACTGCATTCACCGACTGCCTCTCTCCTCTCTCCTCCATTTCCATCGTTGACATAACAACCAGTTGAAACAGGATATTGCTGTAATGCTGCTCTTGGAGTGCCCTGTGCAGCAGGTCACATCTCTTCTTAATAGAGCTTATTTATGTAGCAAAATCATATCTGCAAAACATTCATGTTTGTCGTGACAATTATGGCTTTGTGTTATTGAAAGGTCGGCGTAATTCACTCACTTAAAGGAAAGTGCATTCATGTCGTTTTGTCTTTGTTTCTGCGTACGGTGTATCAACAGCTGCCAGAGTTTTCCCGCAGCTCTCATTTCGTATGCATGTGTTCCCTTTCTTTTAAAAACTTCGATGTCTTTTAATCGGACCACAGAATGCGTGTACAATATTATGCAAATGTTTGCACAATCTTATTCCATCTGATGGCTTCCATCCACAAAACATCTCAGCGCGAAGAAGAAAGCACATAGAAGCAGACGGGGGAAGAAATCAGCGTTGAGTTTGCCTTTTGTTTGTGTGAGTTGTATGCACACAACTCAAGACTGTGGAGTGATGAAAAGAGAAATTGTTTTGTTTTTTGTTCCAGGTCTCAAACTAGCTACTGCTTCAGCTCGACGCTGATTTAGTTTGCGGCGCTGCTAAACAACTCTTGATATCTACGACGCTCACCGAATCATCACCTCAAAGGAAACTGACAAGGATCTCTTTATCACACAGGACTGGACTCCTTCAGTGTGATCTCAACACCACCTGAGCGCGACTGCGTACCCTCTGTTCCACTGCGAGGCTGCAACATGATCTCTGCTGCACGCCGCCCACGCGAGCGAGCCCACACCGTGGGCACGGCGGCGCTCTGGAGGGGGCAGTTTGCCTGGTGGGCACGGTTGTCTTCAACTGTCCGCCCACTAAAACTCATCATCTTAATTGTCCCTTCTGTTGATGTGAAATTCAATAAAAGTGGCAGGGACCATTCTGAATTGATTGTGAATAGACGCCACTGCCTGGCTGTCTACATCCATGACAGCTTCGAGGAGAGTTGATGTACTGTATAAGACAAAGTGTGTGTGTTTGTGTGTGTGTGTGTGTGTGTGTGAGGGGGGAAGGGGGCTTCTTTATTATCTTGACTTGAAAAGTGGTTCGCTTGGAAATGTGGCACATCGGTGACAAATTGTGCCTGCATTGCCCACCCTCTGTTTTTTTTATTTTTTTACATAACCTTGCTGGTAGTGCAGCAAATCTGTCTCTTCACATTTGTATAGATATGTTCAATTGCTCACAGGGCATGAATTCTTCATTCACGCTGGAAAACGGGGAGGTAAAGATGAAAAAAAAAAAAACCATCAAGTCTTTACTTTTCACATGGCTGCACTCGACTCATTGCTCTTTGATAGCGTGCGCCTGCAACTTAAGCTGTGAGTAATGATGTTTTTCGGTCCTCTTTGACCTTGCCTCCTATATACGGCCAATATTTTACATGTTGCATTTTTCCTACACCCGCTGTCTCCGAGGACGACATCAGCACAATGCTCCCGTGGAGTTAAAGGGCAAAGCCTGTCAGTGTCACACTGAGCTGTACATGACAGTTGATCATCTGGAAAAAAAAACTAAAAAATGCATTCATTCGTCTGGAGAGCTCGATACTGTGACGCTGGTTTGGAGCTTCTTGGTTGTGTGAGATTGGAGGCAGATAAAATAAAACAAAAACAGAAAGGGCGCCTCTGACTCGTGTAGTTAATTGATGAAGTCTTTACATGTGTCCGTAATGTTTTCATCCACAAGAAGCGTAAAATGCATTTGACTGCTCCTAAATCAGTATTGATCAGCAGACTGTGCTCCTCTCCAGACAGCGATCGAGACGTTGCGATGCTCGCCACCCATTTCCGCTCTCCTCCTCCATTGATTTTATGAAAGCGGGGGCTCTTTCTAAAAACCCACTCGGTGCTTTAAAACCACATTCGTCCTCGTGTCGTTATCACCGCGGCTCACGAGGCCTCTCCGCCCTCTTGGGAACGGAAGTTATTGCAGAAGATGTTGGCGGAAACGTTTGCCTCATCGCCGTTTTATCCCCATTTGTTTCGCGTAATCCATCCGGTTTTTCATGGGGATATCTAATACGTTTGATTTTTCTGCAATTTCTTTTTGAATCCATCACTTTTTAATTTTTGTAAACAGTCAGATAAACACATCAGGCCGCTGTTGCTGCCCCGTGATAACCTTACACTGCACTTTGTGTCAGAGATAAAAGCTGATCAGAGGTCTGCGTCCCTTTGGATTAAGCTCCACGCAAATCTCACATGGATTTTTCCCAAGAGCCCGTCCGGCCTCAGGGTCCAGATCTTCCTTTAGATGTCAGGGTTCAGATGCATGAGCCTGTGATTCACACCTCCAATCCTTTATGCACAGTGATAGACATATGTACTGTATATCCATATCTATACAGCTGTATGAGGCAGTGAGAACACAGGCCTCATTTCCACTCCCACACTTATCTGGAGGTCGAAATGCCCTTAAACATCTGTCCTCATAAAGTATGGATTCACTCACTCACTGGACTTTTTTAAATGAGAATATTAATGTTATATCATTAAATACACAAAGTCCATATCACTAATTCATTACATGCCTGTAAAGCATCCCATTAGTTATTTCTCAGTCTCATTACTAGACAGCAGAAGGACACTGATTCATTTAAAAACAACGTTTTAACGTGAAGGAAAGTCTCTCGCATTATATTTCACGCCCCGTCTTTTTCGTATCACCCGCGGCTACAAACTGCGCAGCCTTCACTTCGCTTGTTTTTCTTCTCCTCGCTCTGTCAGAAGTTTTAACGGAGGAGAGGCACATTACACAACTGTCCTCTGGAAATTTTCTAAAGTTCTTCTACGACAAAAGGGAAAAGCAGTAAACCTGTCAATCAACCTGCCGCGCTGCTTTCTTTCCAACCTCTGTTGTAGTTTTGACAAAACCTCCGTCGAACAGTAGCAGGAAAAAACAAGAAAAGCCAAAATGTAAAAGCTGTTATTATGAATAAAACTAACTCAGAAATTGTCCTTCAAAAGTGTGACATCTTTTATCAGTGGAAACATGTGAACTTCTAGTTTAGTTTAAGGATTCATTTGATGCCACAGTGACATTACTTCCATTAGTCGGAGGTGAAGGGGATGATGGTGGTGTTACAGGTAATGCTGAGCCACTTGTGACCGCAGTTAAAGACTGGATTCAACAGCTATAAACCTGAGACTGGGGGGAGGGGATGTTTTAAAGTAGATCTGGTGACAAAATGTATATCTTTGACGAGAAGTCAGGACATACAGAACAGGTATTTTCAGCCAAAACGTGAACTTTGCAAATGGTCCCATATCATGAAAAACACGTTTTCTCTGGTCTCTACATATATAAGCTGGTCCTTCCTGAGCCTGCCAACTCCCAGAATGATGAAAACAAGTGATTCCTGCAGCCCACACACTGGTAACACGGCGCTCCAACAGGCTGTTCAGATTCAGCTCCTTTCGTTACGTAATGAAAGGAGTCATTATCATAGGCCGACCTCCTCTGTAAGGTGATAGGAGATATCTGAGAGGGGGGCGTTCATCCCCGAGGTGAAGTTCGGTGTGTCCAGCAGCAACAGCAGCGTATCGCAATGTCGTCGCTCAAAGCTGGACACCAAATAGCTCTGTTGTTGGTTGTAAGAATCAACATAAGTGCCTATATTATGTCCCAGCTACAGAACAACAGAAGAGACAGTGGTTGTGTTTCATTTTTAACGACAATGTGCCAGCTGCGGTTCGTGTTAGCTTGTATGTGTGTGCTAACCACTTCACATCGGACTGCTTCAGTAACGAGGGTCAGAACAAAGCTGGCTCTGCCTCGACACTGACCCTCGTAAAAGGATCAGTCCCACCCATACCGGACCCAGCACCTGCACCCGAGCCACAGGTAAGTGTCACCGCGGTTTGTTAGCATTTACAGTTGCCTACAGTCTGGTGAAGTCAGCTGGAAACTGGCTAACTAGTTAGCTCCGCTTCGGTCTGCTATGCAATGGCGTTTGAAGCGAGTTTAATGTTAATAATATTACGAGGGAGCTTGGTTGTCACAGTAAAAAGTCTGGAAACACGTGCAGACTGGAGACAGAGACGATGCAAACAGTGTCCAAGAGTTTGGAAACTGTGTTGGAGACAAACACAGCTTTCGCTAGCTGTTAGCCATTAGCTACATGGTAGTAACTGTAACAACACATTTAATTGAACAAGCTAACATTATTCAGGCACACTAACCATTCTGAAACGTCCTGCTGCAGCCACAGAGTCTGTATTTCTTCAGGAGCCTCTCCTTCTGGGTCCGATTCTGGGTCAGACCGGTTTTGTTGAACGAAAAAATCTGCGCGAGCCATAGCGATACATCCACCGTAAACATTAGCATGCTACTGCTAACGTAAGGGGAAACCTCTCCCTGAGAGTGACGTAGCAGGAAGAGCTCTCTAAGTAGGCGGTGACAGACGGAGCTCATTAGCATTTAAAGGTGCGGGCACAGAAACAAACTGCTCTGTAGAGAGTCTTATAGACAGCTGGAATTCAGGACCATGGATGGTTTGGGGCAATACATATCTAATACAGAGTTTTTGGACTTCTGACAGCTGTGTGAAATTGATGAAAAACAGTATAATATGGAACCTTTTAATGCCTAAACCTGACCAGAGTTTCAGCACATCATCAGAAACTGAAAGAGAAACATAAAGCTTCAACATACAGATTTATAACGTTGCAACATATTTGTGGACTGCAGAAATGTACATTGTCATCGTTTATTCTGGCACACAAACACACAAACATATTCCGCCGCATCATAACAGATGCTTTGCAAAGGGACGAAGGACTAAAACTGAAAATGTCCTTTTGTTACCGGATCGATCTGAAGCTTTGGAATGCATGTGGAGGTGATGTGACAGATCAATTTATATTCAAAGTACCTAAGCGGATAGCAGACGGGATCACATTTGTTCCTGACAAATGTAAAATAATCATCATACACAGACTCCAAACTAACCCTCAGCCTTCTCGGTTGCCCCTCCAGTCCTCTCTCCGGGTCTCTGTGCTGCTCTCTCTCTCCCTCCCTTCATTAATTATAGGCTCAGCATCACAGCACGGGGTTAATGTAGAAGAGGATATGTTGCCTGGGGAGGCTGGTGCCTGATGCCAGCGAGTTCTCCACACCCCTCACATCCCACTGTGCCACCCACATTCACACTCTTGCTACCCATGTGCAGCTAAGTGCCCCTCTTAATCTGCTTACAGAACTTTCCTCAACATTAGGCATATTTCCATGAGAAAATTAATTTACCGACTAAAGTGGAAGGGCTCATACTGTCGGGCTCTTTTTGTTTTCTTTATCCCATTGACTGGAAGAAAAGCACTATATTTGGACATGTTTTTCCTATTAAATTAATGCTTTTCAGCATTGAAAACACTGGAAAACGGGTCCAGGTTTTTGGCTTTTTAGCTTTTATAACAGTGTGGCTTTGTGTACAGGGTGCCCCGAAGGCTTAGGGCCCTGGCACGCCAAGCTGATGGTTGACCGCCAGCCAATGTTGGGAATAAAAAGGGCAGAGGTCAGCGGCGTGCAGAAAGTCATGATGTATTCCTGCTTCCCACTTCCACTGGAAGGGCGACCTACTGTAGAGTGCACTTTATTATGTTTCATCCACCAAAGAGGCATCTGAGAGGTCACTTTCTGTGGCCTAGTTGTTGCGGTGTGTCCCACTCTATCGGCACGTGTCGGCCCTTTTCAGCCGGGCGGCGGCTTTCTGGCTGATTGAGCGGGAAGAATCAGCCGGAAATCACTTTGATTGGCTGTACAGCTAAGTGAGTCAGTGCACAAGAAGAGAAACAGGAAAAGAAAGGGAGAACCTGTCGCTGTGGTGTCAACAGTTTCAGCCATCTTGATGGTTTCTGTGTATTTTTTGACTCCGGCTCTTCACAGGTGCCATTTGTAGCTTTTTATCAGACGTATTCTTGAGTAGAAGTAGCTATATTAGCGAGAGTGGTGTCAATAAACTGTGCTATATTCACAGTCCTCCGGCTTCCCTTTTTGAATGCAAAGACGGACTCATCACCGCCAAGTTGTTTGGACAGTTATTTCTTTCCAGGAAAGTCCTTGTGGTGTGTTCAAGTGCAAGTTGGCCCAAGACACAAAACACAGGAAATGTGAGGCAACAGTTTGATGCTGGTTCGGTGTGTCAGGAACCTTCAACAAATTAAAAGTGATAGCAGGAAGCATTCTTTGGCCTTCAGTAAACACTTTGTTTACACTAGTTCTTCCAAAATCACATTTTCCAGTGGGAACATTTCTTAGTGCGCAGATCCTCCTGGTTTTATTTGCTTTGGGAGATCTGTGTTGTAGATTTCTGCCGCCACAATAGAAGGAAAGATGGCAAAAGAAGTGAGTCAAATGTAATTATGTGACATTTTCTTATTTAAAAACAAATCAAAGCGATGTTTCTTTCCAGAAATAATGTTCCTGTAACGATAATCCCTCTTTTTTTTAACAGACAGAGCAGCACAAATAAAGTTTGCAGAAGAGAGAAACATCTGAAACCTTTGAAAGATGAAACCAAACATATCTGCATGTCTTGATGCCCCTGATGGTGAGTGAGAAAATACCCAAAATACTCCAGAGATGTAAGACACGTCTGCACAGCTGCTCATTCTCTGTGTCAACGCTGCCCAGATGGACTAAAGCACCCGTCCTCCCCGTCACACAGTTCCTTTTTATGTCCAATGCATTCCTTATATCTTCCGTCTCGTCTGTCGTTTATAATACGTGTCCTCGTCGTTAATGTGCTGCTCCGTGTTTGTCGAGAATGCAATTGCCTGTGCTCGGATTAGATGCGGAAATACATAAATAAAGGGATTATACGATCAGTGTCAATCTCCGTCTGAAATTATTTATATTGCCCAAGGTGTTCTTATTCTTCTGAGACAAAGACGAGTCATGATTAATTAGTTGCAAAACATTGCATTATTGCAGCGAGTCAAAGAACGGGAAAAAAAAGACATTTAATTCAGAATATCTCTTCGCTCTTGACGTGTGAATTTGGACGGTGTGCTTGTAATTGTGCTCATGCACAGTAAATCTCCCGCTCTGCTCGCTG
Source organism: Diplodus sargus (assembly GCA_903131615.1). NCBI lineage: Eukaryota > Metazoa > Chordata > Actinopteri > Spariformes > Sparidae > Diplodus > Diplodus sargus. The sequence goes on along the minus strand of CAEMYA010000103.1, from coordinate 1,918,082 downwards.
AAATGCAACACTCACATCTCGCCTGGGAAATACATTCTGTTATTGCTTCGGATAAATAAATAAATTCAATTACGCCCTATATGCATCGAATAACTTGGCTCTCACACGGCCTCAGCTCCGCCTGTTTCAAAGTGATTAATGCTGCGGTGGGGGGGGGGAGCGGTAAGTAAAAACATGGGAGAGCCTTATTGACATTAAGCAAGATATCATCACGCCGGCTCGGGTTCAGGCTGTCAATGCGAAGGAGAGTCCAGGAGCAGAACAGAACAAGAAGTTTCTAATTTCAGCCGGGTTTATTGAGGCGTCAGATTGCGCTCGCCGTGGGCTCACACTCCACTGGCCTTTCAGACCTTAACTTTCTGTCTCAATCAGGGAAAATGATTGCCTGGCTGGCTGCTACCTGCCTCCTTCATCCTGTAATTACACTTACTTCCATTTAGAGACACATGCCTAGCAGGTCTGACTGGGAGTAGACTGCCCCCACTGAGGGGACCAGGGGCTGGGGTATCGACACGAGCTGAGCTAGGAGGGACGAGGCGCGGCTGCTGAGGGATGCTGCGCTTCCTCAGTTTTATTTTAACTGAAACTCTCGCCAAAATGCAACCTAGGCTTTTTTTGTGAATGTACCCGAGTCAAACCTTCACTTAAAAGCATAATTACGACGAAAGAGGCACTTTTAAGATTTACCGTAATTTCGTTTTCGGGTCAAACTCATTTTCAATGGGAGTGCTACGGGCACTTTTACCATAGCATCATCATCTCTTTTTTTAAAACACTAAGAAGGCTCGACACAACATGAAACTTTGCTCGTAGTTTCACCAGGGTCTCTACACATGAACACGAGCATCGATCTCCGAATGCCAGTTAAGCTGGAACGCTCCTAAAGCTTAGTTCCATATAAATTCACGGATAATTCGTTGTTTTGTCGTTAGCGAAAAACAATATTGACCTTGAAGTTGAAAAAGGAGCCTCATATAAGAAACAATATTAAAATAAAAAGCTGGAAAATTGAGATCGGCACTTCTCGACTGGTAGGACGGCGGCGAGCGGAACAAGCTGCTGCTAACGTGAGTTGTTGAAAAACCTTCTTTTTAGTAACTCTGTGTACACAAACAATGTTCTCAATGCTCGTGTTCATGTGTAGAGACCCTGGTGATACTACGAGCAAAGTTTCATGTTGAGTTGAGCCTTCTTAGTGTTTTAAAAATAGAGATTTTGATGCTATCGCTAAAGTGACCATAGCACTCCCATTGAAAATGAGTTCGACACGAAAAATATGATAAATCTGTGCCTATTTTATCGTAATTATGCTTTTACACGAAGGTTTGACTCAGGTACATTCACAAAAAAAGTCTAGGTTGCATTTTGGTGAGAGTTTCACTTTAACAGTGACAACCTGTGAGTTGTTCTCGCCTCTCTATCGTCTCTTTTCAACGCAGCTGTCCGCTAAACAAGTTGCGGAGTGTGTTAATGCTTTCTGTGACAGTTAAGTGTTTTATTTAACAAGGAATTTTGTGATTGTTGAACAGAAAAATCCCGAAAAAAAACTTCCTGGGAAAGTAACAACGCAGCCGCTCTGGAACGTGCGGCGATGCCCGTCTCTTCCAAACAAGGCCCACGGAGCCCCTCGCAACAGCTGCATCACTTCACAAGTCTGGCTCGTTCTCACAAAGCTTCTGTCGTGCCCGGTTTCTGTTTGTTATGCAAGTCCCACCAAAGCAGTCTGTACTCCCTGTGTAAACCCGGCCCAGCGGTTTTAAGAAGTTTGCTGGGCAGACTCGTGGCACAATAGGCTGCGTCGCCATCTGTTCGGAGGAGAAAACATGAAACACTCCCATACACAAAGTTTGTTATCTCCTTGATGAGAGGTACACGTCAGTGCCTGCTCACCAAGACAAAAAACAAAAACACAAAACTGCACACATCAGCATCACGAGCGAGTCTTCCTGTTCTCCACTTGTTCCCGGGTGCAGATGGTTCACAGAACGTTACACCTCCTCGCAGTTGTTTACATCATTTCTCGAGACTGACTTCAGTTTTTTTTTTTTTTTTTAGAAAACGCTTTACCAAAGGAAACGTGTACAAAGAGCAGACAGTGTTTTTTTCATTTGCTTTTGCAATTTTCTGAACCAGTTAACATTTGTTGAATCTTAATGAGGTGGACAAAGTATTACAGATGTCGTGATAACAGTGACAGACGTATCACGTTCACATATGAGCTGAGTTTCATATCAGGAGGTGGAGAGGCCAACACGACTGCAGAGCGGCCGACCACAGTCTGAGTCTGTGGGGACGTATCCAGCTGTTCTTGTGGCAGCTGGCCAGGTGGTTTTTCTTTAAAAAAGTAAACCTGGAGACATTACCAGACAGTTTAGCAGCGATCAAATCATGTTTTTCCAAACCCTCAGCAGGGTTAGGGTCGTTTTTGTCCCTAAATCTGGAGCAGACCACGAGCACGGCCTTGTGACGGGAGAGAAAAATAGAAATCAAATGTAAAAAAGCAAAATAATGACACGAACTGCAGAAACAGACACATTTTTTAAGGTTCCGCGCTGCCATTTCAACCCTCCATTAACCCTTTTCACAAAAGTTTTGGCACAATGTCACATCGATGATGCTGGAGACAGTTTCCTCCCCTCCGACTGTCACTCTGACGAACACTTAACAGTCAAGAGTGTCAGAAAAAAAATGCTGTGCAATAACCTCTGATCTCCGTGCATCTTTGCACACTGTCTTACAATTGCACTGTCAATCAATATCTAGGTGTAATATTTAAAATATTCTGATCCTGAATTTTGTCTCATTTTTAATTTATTTTATGTGTTTTACTAATCTTCTTCTTGGTCACTGCAGGATAAATGTCTCAGCTGGTTTTAGGTTGATTTTCCGCTTCAGCATGCACTGAATGATGGAGCGCTGACGCACGTTAGCACATGACAGCATCCGCTAAATGAGTTGTTCATAAAAAGTCTGATTGCAATCTTTAGCATGACATCAACCTCTGATGGCAAAATCGCTTCTTTAATGTTCCTCGGTTAGCATTAGTCGTGCTGAAGAAGCGGCTGCAGTCAACGTGGTCGGCATCCGTCATAGAGTTTGAGAAGTGAATGCTGGGTAAACATCAGCGCGCGAGACGGACACAACAACAAACACCACATTCAGCTGGAATGCTTCAAACAAATAACGCGCGAGCCAAAAGTGACGCACCACAGCTGAACGCCTTGACAATGCCTAATTTATCTGTCATGTTCACGGCACACGCCTCAATTAGAGAAAGTCATTTTGCACAAACGTCATTGTTCGGCTCTGCGGTCTGTTTTTCCCCTTCGCTTTTTCCACTGTTGTTCAGCCGCACAACAATGCTATACATTAGGCGCATTATCGCTGCCTCCAGGGGCTGTTTGATCACAACACATAGCATCCAGGTTTCTAAGGGGGGGGACGGCAAGAGAGAAATTTGGGGCAAGGAGGTTATGTATTGCATCGTGATGATGGGCCATTTCGCTGAATGGAACCCCAGTATGGAATGACTTTCTTTAGGGAAACAGCAGAAAATGGCCATCAGAGCTGCGGGCCAGAACAAAGAGGCTTCATTATCGTCTGTGGCTCTCGTTTCAGGCTGCTCGGGGAGTAATGAGAAATCAAAATGGAATTGCAGAGAAAACTACAACAAAGCAGGAATACACGCTTAAGGTTACGCAACTGTTGGAAATGTTTTGAAGTCGTACTTTTTTTCTTTTTTTTTTCTATCTCGCTCTTGCTTGTCAATAATTGCATCGACTTCCGGAGCCTGGCCGTATCGCATTTCTGCAGGATATAAAAGGGACAAGTCAACCTGCGTGTGCCGTAATGAGCTTTTTGATTAAGAATGAAAACCCGCTGGAGGGAAAAAAAAAAAGAAAGGTCTCACGATAGACTAATTTCTCTCGTGCCGCACGGTTACGCCCGCCTGCGCACGCGGAGAGCGTTAGTGTGGCTGCTGTAGCCGAGCGTCCTCATCCCTCCTCCAGCCCAGCCAGGAAACCCAAAGACGGGCACTTCTGCTCGACACTTAAGCATCTGTGTGCATTGTTACTTGAAATGAGATGGCTCCGTAGCTGCTATTTATTTTCGTGGAAACATTCCCATTAGAGCTGGCTTCAGTCAGCCTCATTCACGTTTGAACTCATGCGATATGAATCCGCGTGTCGGCAAAAAAGAAAAAAGGAAAGAGAGCAAGGAAATGGCCTGAAATGGAGAGGAGGCTATTGTGGAAAGGGCATTAACGCGGGGTGTGTTCCTCTGTCACTCCTCGGATAAGGTCTCTGCCACCGGCCTCACGGTTAACACACTCTTTTGTCACACCTCAGCCTTGTTATCTCTCGCCTCCCCCTCTCTCCATCTCCGTCTCGCCGCCTTTTGTGTGTCCGTGCATCCTGCTCTGCCTCTGTTGTGCGTTTGGCCTGTGCGCAGAGTTCATTACTCTCCTCCTCGCTTCATTACAGCCTAAAGATGGGCTGTCATCACCACCGACGGCTGTGCATTAGCGTCTCCTCCTCTCTTCCCCCCTCCACAACCCCCCCTTTGGCAGCGTGACAGGACACCCGGCGTAGCGCGGCGGGGGGGCGGCTGGTGTCGTGTGGCATGTGCATGTTTTTGTGTCTCCTGTTTGGTAGACGGAACTATTTCAGTGCTCTCTCAAGACCCCCCCAGAGTTGTTATCAGCGGGGACAAAAGTCACCTGCCTGTGAGAGATCCAAGCAAATCAAGCGAGAGAGTCCTAGAGGGAGGAAGGGAGACGGCGATGGGATGCTTCTAATTAAAGCTCTTGGTGGTTCTGGTGGCAGCGGTTGGGTTGGTGGTTGATGTCTTGTCTATTTTGCTAAAAAAGCTTCGGGGGTCTGGTAGACTTCAACCGGCCGCGTATTGAGTCACGCTGCGGCTGCATGCGGAGATAATCAGGCTCCATTCAGATGAGGATCAGGCAGGTTTGTTCGCTGGGAGTCTCAGCACCCTCTCCGTGCCACACGAGCGCCGGGCACGCCACGCCAGGCGGGGAGGCTGTTTGCCGCCGCTAAGGGGCGACGCGGATGAAGCGTGGCTGATGATTAAATTGCAGCTTTCATCATTTCATGTTTTTTTTCTTTCTTTTGAGTTGCCGTGTGAGTCACAGCGGCCTCACATCCCCCTTCCCCCCCCTTCTCTGGTAATCAGGATGAACTTCTTCGACGAGCAGAGGAGCCTCGGAAGAGTTTATGACAAGTCATCGGGTGTAAGTGAAGGCTGCCGAGGCGCTTCTGGAGGAAAATTGAACAGTGACATATCAGTGAAGGAGCCTTGCACTCTCAGGGATGCAAGAGAGACATTTTCTACAAATCTGTCAGCGGGGATAAGTTACAAGGATGTGTCATTTATGTGGAAGGAAGTGATTCACGCACATAAAAATCTCACAATTCCCTTTTTTTCTTTTTTCACTTCAGAGAGGAGAAGTATGGCGGTATGATGTGCACAAATCCCGACCTATTCAGTCTTCTGAAATCGTTTTAAAAGCACCAGAACGTTCCCTCACCTGTTTTCCGAGCAGTGCAGCTTCTGTCTTTCTCCCCGCATGCTCTTAATACCCACGCCGACCTCAAGGGGGCAGTGTGGGAGTCTGATTGTTTGGAGGTGTCAGACAAATGGAGCTACTAATTTTTGTACCTGTGTGAAACATGCCCCGCCATCCAGGGCTCGTTCAAGAATACGTGCTGCATTGATCGATTTCCAAGAGTTTAGGGATCATTCTGGTGATGATGAGAACATCTGCGTGTGTCTCGAGAAACCTTCAATGAATGTGTAAATCAGGCGTCTGTCATCGCTCTCCCTCTCTCTCTGTGTAATGGCTTCTTCGGGCAGCCTTGGCTTCGCTTCCCTCCCCTCGCCGTGTTACCTTTGGTCAAAAAGCTGACGAGGATGGATGATGTGTGTGTGTGTGTGTGTGCGTCGGTCTGGAGTCCATCTGTGGCAGAACAAGAAGGTTCCTGTGTCATTACCCACTCCACTGCACTAACATCTTCAATTAACAGCAGCCAGATACTGATTACATGTTTTCAGGATGTTGCCCTGCCTCTGTGACCGATCTCCTCACACTCTGCTGGGCTCCAAACTGCCGACTGAAAGCAAAAGGTGGCACAGACATGCACTGAAAGCACGCGTGCCTTTAAGTATCTCTTTCCTGCCGGTTCCCGCTGCTGTTATTTCAGCCCGCGAGGGGGGAAAGAAAACTAAATGTGACTCAGGGATCGGTGCATAATCACGTCTCCAGGTGTTAAGGAATTTGCAGCATGTTTTTTTCCCCTGGCTGCATATGGGGCGCATAATCAGTTAGCACTTGACCTTGACTTGTATCATTAATTCAGTGAGTAAACTGTCAGCTTCTCTCACCAGCTGTGCTCAGGATTGTAGCCTTGGTACCCTGAAGGTCAAGCGCTCCTCGAGAGTTTTTACTCTTTTGCAGCCAACTGTTGGGTGCGTGTCTTTATTCCTACTGATTATTCCACAGAAGTAGTTGGATTTAGGTTAAAATATACCAGATATCAATGTTTAACAAGTGTCACGAAGAGTTGCAAAGCTATGACGTTACAAATAATGCGACTGGTCAGTTACAATAGCTTGTTTTGCAGTCACGTGATCCCGATGATGTGTGAAGGTCAGATGGAAGGCAGGAAGCGAGGCAGATAGCACATGCAGCAGATAGCGTCAGAACATTTCTAGACACATTGGATATGATCCCTGCACTTTACAGAAAAGTCATCTTTCCCGCGGGTTTTCCCTACTGTGGAGACTATAGATATCACAAATGTCTTCGTCCTGCAGACCTTTAGGGCACAGCTAGCCAAATGAAGGCTTATAAGCATCATGAGGTTTATAATTATTGCTGTATTTCTTCAGATTTTAGCCAGATACAGTATATACAGTAAAGTTAGCAAAATGATTATAGCTTTACCTGCGTACACAAGTGTAGTCTGACTCTGTTCCTCCAGACTTTAGACGCATGTTTTCTATCCATGCCTGTCGTCTGTCTAACCCATTTCTACTTATGGGACTCAGAAGTAGCTATTTTTTCACCCTGATTTGAATAGTTGGTAATGCCGTAAAGAGCACAAAATGTTGGCAATGTGCAAACAACCTGTTAGAAAACTGTCTGAGAAAACATGCACGGTGTTGCACTCAGCTCACTCAACAGATGTGTAAAGAATGGAACAGGGGAGCATATAAAAGTCCTTCAAACGCCTGACTCCTTTATTAACTTCGCAAATCATATCACGGGTGTAGATTTCAGACTGCCAATTCTGGGAACATGAGAGAAATTGTGGTCTCTGACAGTTCAGAGGACGCAAACCGGCAGTTTCCCTCCACCAAGCTCTCCATCAAACTCTGGTTAAGACACAAGCTGAACCCAAAATTGTCTAAGAAACAGATTGTTACCGAGTGTAGTGATTGTAGTGTAATCACTGAATCCGTCTTCACCACTAAAGTGATCACAGCCGGTTCGAGTAAAGCCCGATGCTGCTCACATCTCATTGTTTACAACCACTTCGGTAGAGACGCGTTGACTTCATCAGGCTGAGACGGGGAAGATGCAGCCGGCGGTATCTAGGCCAGTTAAGGTGCACTCTGCTGGGTAACAATGGTATGGTGGCAGGTGAGCGGCTGAGTTACCAAGCCAGGAAATTCAATTAGAGCCCAAGCGCCTGCCTGCACTCAGTTTATTATGGCGGGGCCTAACAAAGTCCTCCTGCTCGGCGAGATAAAGCCAAAAGACTGCCGCCTTTTGTTGGTCCCGCCAGACGCGGCGCCGATCAGCCTCAGATGCCCTCAATCCTCCTCTGGCCTGCTGGAGGTGAACTGTAAAGCACTCAAGTCTTTTGTGGAGTTTTACTTAAAATCATTTCTGCCTGTGTGTCTTCTCCACCAACACCCCCCACACGCCATCAAATTGCATTATGGGTCCTCTAGTACATTAACCACCGGACAAATCAAATTGCCATTTCAAGAGGAGGATCAGGGTTAAATGAGCCTTTCAAGAGATTTGGACCCAGTCTGACTTTTAAAAGCTCATCAAGCAATACACTTATCCTTGGTTTGCCCTTTAGCCCCTTGATTTTAGAGTGGATACAAGGATACAATGTCCTCTTCTGTTCCTTGTTTGCGCTGCTACGGAGCTCAATCAAATAAGGCATTGCTGATTGAGGCGGGGTCATTGCAGAGATGTCCCCCCCCGTCTCTCGCGTGACGCGGCTATCTCAAGTGAAATGAGCCGGAAAAGCTGCTGTCATGAGGTGGCAAAGGAGACCCGGAGCGAAGGAGGGGAAATGGATTGAAGTCAGAGCCAGATCTGACTTTTGATAACAGGCGAGCCGGCCTTTGTGTGAGCGGACACGCTGATGTGCAGTTAGCGGGGGCAGTCATCCTCGGAGTCGATATGAGTCGCGTGAACCGTGAAGGGCGGAGGTCAGCGGAGGTCAGGTGCTCGCTCGCACATCAGCGGCGTGGCGGTGGAACAAGACTGCCACGTGCTGAATTGGAAACAGCATCTTCAAATGCGAGATATGAATACATTTGAGGCGCAGACAAGCCCGCATCTGTTTTTCGCGGTGAAGTCATTACACCGGAGGTGGTCGAGCATGAGTTTTCATCTATATGATGTGACCCGAGAGAGATAAGAAGCAACTGAGGCGGCATCGGGGTTGATTTAGTCGTGGAAAGACCGGTACACAGATTCACTGTTGCAAGAACATAAGAATAATGTCTCCACGGTTTTGAATTTTGGGCTTATTTGTGCAGCTGAACCTCTCAGAAGTACTTTGATCCTTCAGATGCAAACGGCAGCACTCCGCTATTTTCCCCCCGCGAGGTGTTTTGCGATCAACCTGGGGACTTTGAACAATGCAGCGACAGTCTCCTACATCAACACCAGACTCAGTTGTGACTAATAGTCGCTCCTCTTGTGGATTTCACTGCAGGGGAAAGACAAAAAAGGTAGTCGACCGCTGGAGGAGAGGACGCGTATTCTACTCACATCGTTCAATCATTTACAACCATCTCGTCAAATTCCAGAAAACACGTCACTGTGAATCAAAATGTCAGAATGTTTTTTCTTTTTAATGGACCGCTCCACATCCAGCCTCAAAACTGATCAATTCATGCTGGAAGAGGATTTTATGTTCGATGTAAAAAAACAAAAAATCCTTTGGTTATTGGCTCTGAAACAACAGAGCACCCCCCAGCGTCATTATCAGGTCGGAGAAACCTGATGGCCTAAAGTGTAATTGCTTTAATGGTGAAAAAAGGGCGAGGGGCAGTTTAAGGGATTGATTAAGGGATTTGGTTTCACGCTGAACAAACCAAAGAGGGAGCCAAGGTCGCAGCCAGGGGCCAAGGCAAACAAACATACCTGTCAGCTCGCTCTCTCACCCGTGGACTCGTGCACTTTTGCACTCAAAGAAACAAAAAGTGCACCGCGAGCCATCTCACGCCTCACAGCTTTTTATTCACCCGCAGCCACTCCAACAGGGCTGGAACCGACTACAAACCACGCAAACAAGAATGCATATTTTATTTGCGATTGACAGCACATCATACTTACACTTCAACGGATAGACTTTGGTATTTCACTCCTTAATTGAGGCAGAGTTGGGGTGCTCCAACGAGTTATATTCATACATAAAACAGGATTCAAGGCTGTGGGAAACGCCGTCCCTCCGGTGCTCATCAGTTTAGGGATCTTGTTATTTCAGAATCGCAGAAAAAAAAACTCTGAGGCACTTCCAGAAGGGTCTATATTTATAGGATTTTAACATTTACTGTCACCGAAGCCTTAATTTCACAAAGCCGCTATTCAGAGTGCGGCACACGTCAGAGTCTAAAGAGCCCTGAATGTCAGGAAATGTATATAATGGATGAGTGTTTACCCCGCAGTTCTAATTCCCCGACACCCTCTCCCACCCCTCCTCTTCTCCCCTCCAGTGAGCGGCTGCCGGGCACAACGCAGGGTCAATGCCACCGCTGGAGATAGTGGGCTGTAACCGAATTAGCAAATTCAATCTCCTAAAACGAGATCATGCTTACTTTCGAAAAAAAAAGAAGCCACGCCACACTTTTAGCGTAATTGCCCACGCAATTATGTTAATTTAGAGGTTCTGTGCTTAATGCAGTGCCTGTTTGTTCTTAACCAAAATCCTATGCTAATTTAGAGGGAGAGGTTTCTTCATTTGAGATAAAAGGCTCAGATAAATTACATCTCTCTCTCTCTTTTTTTTTTTCCCCCCCTCCACAAATGCCTCCAAGTATTTGTCTCCAGGAAGCGTTCTGAGATCAAATATTCAGTCACAGTTAGAGCCGATTTATGGAGACGCCCGCCTGAGCTTTAGGAGTATTTCTAAAATTAAGTGAACAACCACAAATATATTTCTCTCTCTCTCTGGATTCTTAAAAGTCTCGCAAAACACATCTGAGTACAGCCAGACCGGGCCACACACACACACACACACACACACACACACACACACACACACACACACACACACACACAGTGCTTCCCTTTCTCTTAGAAAATGTATTTGCCTCTGGCCTCTGCTCCTCCCAGCTGGTCACATCTGTGTGAACAAGCAGAACCGGCGCAGCCGTACGGCCCGCGTGCTGCACTCATGAGCGGCTGTTGCTTGGCAACCTTAAAACTCGAGGTGATTGGGGATGTCTCGCAGCTCGGCGAGCGGGTAGGGTTAAACGAAGAGGTGGCGGGTTTGAGGTAAAAGGGCTGCATTCATCTGAGGCTAAGCAGCTTCTGCTTTTAGTGCTACTGCCTCGACATTCGGCGCTTTCTCATTGAATTTTTTTTTTTTTTTTTTTTTTTTTTTT
>CAEMYA010000103.1:1889897-1907185 GCA_903131615.1 Diplodus sargus | reverse complement strand
TAAAAAAAAAAAAAAAAACCCTTGAGGCAAATGTGTGATTTGCAGTTACATAAATAAACTAACTTGAGGTTCTGGATTTTCCGCTAAGCTGCAAAATACTGATTTGTGGAAGTCTTTAGAAGGTTAAATAAATAGATTGGATTTTGAACATTTATTATAGCAGCAAATAACTACTGCATTTGCAACTAATGGCATCTGTAGAGAGGGAGGTTGTGTGTCTGCTCCTTGTTTCGGCAGCTGGGAAAGCCGGGCGTGCATGTTCGTGCGTGAGTTCCTACAAATATCAAAATAAGGTAATAAGAAATGGTGGTTGAATGACACAGATCCCGCCCTGTTCCCGCGGAAGCCTGTCGTCGTGTTGCGTGTTGAGATTCCCAAAAAGTTCCAACCAATTTAGCGCGGCTGCAGACAGACTTCTGAGAGGAAGACATCACGCTAACGCGCAGGATTTCGATGAGAGTGGAAGGTTATTTAAGGATTCAACAGTACATTTGCATTTATTCAAAGTGCACTTGTGGGATGAGCTGGTGGCATCACATCACGGCGCTCTGGATTAAGCCGTCAAAGAAGTCGGTGTCAAACTGAGCACATGCAAAAAAGTGTTTTAACTCTTATTTTGGGGCAAAGTTTCTGAACTTTTTAGTGTTTTTTTTAACTCAGATTTGACAGATGCTTTTAAGTTTCATGTCCCAGTGACCTTTGAGTGTGAGGTGTCTCTCTCCCTATTCATTTACATAGAGGCTTGGTCACATTAGCCCAAAAATAACTGCCTGGGAGTGTTGCCAAGATGTCTGCCGAGTGGCAAGATCTTGCCTCAAAGGACTTGTGTTTAGATGCCGTTTTTTCTTTCCCCCCCCCCACAACTTTTGCTGAGTGAACACTGCGAGGAATTACTCTCGCCTGAAGATGAGGCTGCTCTGGTGTAGCTGCAGCGAACGGAGTAGGATGTATTTTTCCCACCAAAAATGTCAAGAGGATTCACCCCAAGAGTGTGAAAGCTGAGAGCAAGACATGAACGTTCACGAGTGAAGCCTCACGCAGGGATTAGTCATCTTAAAAAGTCATACTGGAGACTGTTACAATGAAGAGATGTCCTTGTGTTTTGGCGTCCATGCACAGTGCTGCATATTGTGTGTACACAAGTGTGTGTTTGTGCTAATGTGTGCTACACTGTGTCATCATGCCACTGTCCTACTGCATAGCCAAGGGCAAGCTATCATAATTGCTGCGAGTGATTCAATTATGATCCAATTCTATCTACTCCACAGGGGGGCAAGAGGTGCAATGGGGACATTAGAAATGGATAATTTACTTCACTGTCAAGAGATGTACACCGCTCCTTCTTTTTTATCCGTGACAAAACACACACGATGCCACGCGCCCGCCGACACACTGCAGCAATCCCAAACAAACATGTACAGCTGTGGCTCTCAGACTGCAGTCTCTTTTTCAAACAAAAGGAAATGTGTATTTTTCCCCCCCCACTTTTTTTTTTTTTTCTCCTTCTGCGATGTCTCATTGGGTCGTGGCTCCATTAACTCTATAACTCTCGGAGGGGAGCTAGCTTCATGCTACATTAGGAATATGGCCTTATGGATTTCACATTAAGCGACTTTTCTTTAGCAAATCTCAACGTTATAATAAACATCGAAGCCCAACAAATGCACACGAGCTGCAGAACCTTCTGCAGAAACTGCAGCTGTGGCACACACGCCGCAGTGTCTTAATGCTTGCTGCGCTCGTATTTACGGTCATAATGTGATGAGGCCTGCAGTCTGGCGAGCAGCAGTCATGTGTGAACAGTAATCACGCGGTGTCACTCATGTGCCCGAAGCTTTCACTCAGGAATCAATCAGCCTTGGGCGGCTTACAGGCAAATCAACACTTGCGCAGGTGGACAGGATGGACCGGCTGACTGGCAGCTTATTCTGTCTGTCAGCAGAGAGTTGAGGAGAAATCGAACGCTGCTGAGCTGCAAACTGGGCAGAAGCAGAAGAAGAGATTCTGTGACTTTTTCCAGAACGACTCCCCGACACACACAAAAACCCACACAAACTTGACACTTTCCATATCCATGAAGCTTGATTCTCTCCCCTCCTCGTGCAGGACTATCTATATCTGGAGCGAAGAAATCACATACATGATGAGCTGTCTTAATGGAGGGAATCACCAGCCAGGTGTGAAGGGAATGATGGAGGGTTAGTGCAACATCAGTTGTCAGCAGATGATGGTTTGCAGTCTTTGCAAACTGATGCTGTAATTTTGAATAGCAGCAGCGGGTCACTCACTGAGACCCTGATTGTTTTTTTGGGGGGTGGAAAGAAGGATGTTGAGGAGCGGGATCGACTCCAACACGCGCCTCCATCTGCTCCACACACCGCCCGACATGAATGTGGGAACGAGGGTTCAGGGGGAAATGTGCGTTTGACGACGCGGTTCGCCGTGTGGATTTACACTGCAATTAAAAGGCTAATTAAATGCCCATTGCCTCTCTGTTTCCTGGTAATGGCGCTGAATAATACTCTTTGTGAGGCTGCGGAGAGCCGTGTGCGACTGCGCTGCCATCCAGCTGAACTTGGCCCATTGTCTCGCACGCGGCTGCAGAGCCAACCCTCGTGTTGACATGCGTCATAAACGCTTAACTGCCATTTTTTACAGAGCTGTTACAAGTCACGCAGAGACACTCTGGGTGTCTCTAACAACCCCCTTTTTTTAAAAAAAATTACTGACATTGTAATTTACCGCTGAGAATACAGTTGCTAATTAACTGCAAGTATCAACAACAAAAAGACTGCGCACAAAAGCAGCGGTGCGTCTGCGGGGACGGACTGTTATGTTGTTCAATTTTTTTTGGGGAGGTGACGCCCGCCCTTCTGAGCACCGCAGGGCGACTTCTGCACACATCATTCATCAACAAACACGAATTATGGTCCGTTGCTGCTGCAGAACTCAAACTTCATTAGCCGCCCGGGCACAGAGGTGCACGGTGGCAGTAGCAGAATCCAGTTGTGATTTAACGGAGCTGAATTCAGCCATCGTTCACGCGGGCACATGGTTAAAGGGAGGAGGAGGAGGAGGAGGGCTGACGAGTGATGGCGCGCCGGCTCTCATGGCCCCTAAATGTGGGAGATTCATCATTACAGCATGCTTGTCATATCAAGGTACTGTGGGAAATAAGCATAGCAGCACAGACTGGAGCGGGGCTTTGCACCAATTCTTTTAGGGGCTTAATAGCCGCAATATGGTGTAATGGCCACAGTGCACAAGCTGCAGTTTTTATGATAAAGGTAGAACGTGTGACAAGCAGCTTTATAATGAAGCGCTGAAGTGCTGCAGAGATGCTCTGGCCTGCACATCTTAGTCTTCAGGTAAAAGAAAACACGTTTGTTCGGCACAGAGAGCAGAACAAACACATCATTTTATTTGTTTTTTGCAGTGAAATTTAAAATTGTGATGCAAAAGTGGTCATTACTGCTAATCGTGTTTCAGCAATATGATTTTTTTTTTAACCACATCATGCAGCCGTATTCCTTTAAAACACTTTAACTCTGCAAAAGCATTTTGGTAACTGTTAGCTTTAACTGCGATGCCTCTGCACCGGCGATAGTGGCTGAAGGTGTAACGTGTTCATACATCACAATCTTGTGAACGCAATATCTAAATATTGCTAAGTTAACGATTTGTTGCCACTCAAATTTGGCACACTCGTCCCACTGACTTCAGGGTAAACCGCTCAGATTTTGGTGGTCAGCGGCAGAGCTTAGATAAATCAAGCCCGACCCGACCCGAGCCTGTGTAACACCACGCAGCGACACATACACAAACAACAATGGAGGGAGGAGAGAGATGCACGTTTGCCATGCGAGGTGCCCATCAGCACATCAGGAGCAGTTTTTGGATTCTGTATCTTGCCCAAGGATACTTCTACATGCAGATCAGGGGAATCAAACCAGCGACCTTCCAATAACAAGACGCTGGCTCTGCAGCAGCTCAGCACAGCTCACAATGCGTCCTGACATCATGATATTATGCATTCATTGTTCTGGTCATTGTTCAAGGAGCAGATGCTTATTCTTTTTTTTCTCCTAGTGGTGAATTATATGTATATTCTTGCATTACGAAAACACTTAAGAGGAGAGAGACAATCCAAAGTCATCATCGCACACTCGTGTCCGCAGAGCTTTGTTGTGTTTCGCCGAAAAAAAGATAGAGACGAGACAAACGAAACGACGAATGAAAAACGCACCCTGAAATAAAAATCAGACCCGCTGTCGGTTAGTCGCTATCGTTTAGCATTAACAGAAATAACAACTGTTTCTCTTTCTCTCGTACGATGAGGCCTTGTTCCGCATCTCCTCTGCGTTCCCCAGAAAGTGACTGCGACAGCTAAATGTTCCTTTTTTTTCCTTTTTGACATTTCCTGTGACCAGAAAAATCTTGCAACAACACATTTGCCTCACAGAAAGAAAAAAAAAAGAAGAAGAAAAACAACTGAAAGCAGGCTGAGAACAAGAGCGAGGATTCTGCGCTCCTGGGGTTGTCTCTGGAAATCATGCTGGAGACTCCCTGCCATCAGCCATGTTTGGTGTACAGCGAGGGGGCACACGCCAGGCCAGGCTGCACAAAAATAGCTGCATTACTAAGGATCTTATGGTCGAGGGGGGGTTGGCTGGTCATGGCTCCCCTGGGGAGGAAATAGTGATGTGGTCTCTCAAACATATCACACATACACACACTCAGAAAAAGGAGAAAAACCCACTGGTCATGCTGTAGAGGTGGAGAGGAAGGGGGATGAGAGGAGGACACAGTATAAGATGAGTTTTTCTGAGCTCTGGTGGGTCGAAGCAGCGATGGCAGAACTCAGGATGGAGAGGGAGCAAACGACTGATGTTCAGGGACGGGCGAGGTTCACACCTGCAGCCTCTCCGTCACCACAATCGTCGTTTGTGTTTTTTTGGTTGCAGCTGACAAAAGATTATTTGAGGTGAGGCCTCGGAGACGACAGCCAGGTCAGCTTTTTGGCTGTAAAATCCTTCCCACCCACAATGTGAGTCAGCTTTTCTTGTCTGTGAGCAATAAAGCTGATTCTAGATAGGTAGATAACAGAGATGCACGATAAATATCAGCCCCAAAAATAGGACATTTATATCGGCTATTTATGGATGTGTAAATGCAGGAACATCTGAAACGTTTAGGGAGACTTTGGACGAGTTTGGGAACAAATCTGTTCGGTGTGTTCAGCTGTGTTGGAAGCTTTTGGAACGGTGCGGATGGTGCCTGGTCAGTTTCAAGTCTGAGAGTGTCGGCGGTCTGAGGATTGGACGCCATTAGATACTCTGATTGGTTGTCTGCTAGCTGTTCAATGACCATTCTGATTGGTTGTGTGCTAGTGAATCAGCGCGGCGTGTGGGAGGGGCGGAAGTGACGATGGTCTGCACTCTGTTCCGTCATTTCCTGTTTTCATGTTGTGGATTACTGGCACAAGACTAGCGCCACCCGATGTTAAGGAGACTTGTTGCATCTCACGCAAGTGCAGAACGTAAACACTGTGTAGTTTGCAGTAGTCGAGGCGATATGTTTCAATGCAACTTTTCTGCCAAACGGGTCGGACAAGAGGCAACGGAGTGGTCGGATAAAGGCAGTTGGCTGTTGGTTTGAGTCTGGGCGGTGTGTGTGTGGGGGCCTTTTTAGATGAAAAGACCAACTAAGCACCCACACAGTGAATAATGTCAGATGTACAGTATGTATGTATGTATATTATGTATGTAAATACCCTTATGGCTCCCTAATGAACTAGAGATAAGCAACTGTGTCATTAAGGAGAAAACGTAAGCAGCACGTTGTGCATTAATATCGATGCTAAGAGCAATTACATTAGCAGTAATTAAGGACGAGTTATAAGACAGTAAATGGGTATTGAGTAAGTAAGTTTACTCAGCAGAAAAGTAAATAAGTCTGCAGCGTATGTTTGGAATACGTTAGATAGAAGTTGGTTAGCGACTAATGCAAATATGGAAGATTTCATATTCTTTCCCAATGACCTCCATCCCAGAAAAGTCATTTTCATTCTTACTTATTATATTTTAAAAAGCCGGTTTTAAAAACAGTTTCTCTTGTATTCACAGAATCAATTCATTCAGGGCGTGCTTACTCACCGCGTGCCTGAGACTGATGCACATTTCATTGCATCCGGAGTCACACTTACACCTTCTTCTGCATGCCGAAGTTGCTGCAAATGCGATGTGTCTCCGAGACGTCTTCGGGAGAACGGATGAGGAATTTCTAAAGGCAGTCCTCGGGCAAGACGTACATTTTTAATATCATTTTTATAGATAATGATAGCCGAGAACTCCTACAGGATACATTTGGTGGTGCTTCAGAGCTATTTCATCGGTGAATAATTCATGATTAAGAAATGAAAGTTTGAATTAATCCAATTTGAATTTTAATCTTTAAGGCCAAGCATGGAATGATTGAAGTGAAGTATCCAGATGCTGAAGTCGATGCTGCTGTCTGCGCGCCGTCGACAGGACGTTGCAGCTGACGGCGGCTCAGTCAGACCACGTCGCACCGCAAAAACCTGAAGACTCCAGCTGTGAAAACAAGAATCATTGTTCATGCAAATAAGCCCGTGTAGAGTAATTAGCGATGATGAATATGGACCATATGGACCGTGTGAAGAAAAATGATTAGCACGATGCGGATTGCTGTTGTCTGCGCGTCTGTATATGATTGTACGAACACGTGCGAGCGCGTTTGTGTGTCTTTCAGGATGCGTCACGTCTTCCTCGTGTCCATGTCTGTTTTTCTTTCTCTGTCTGAGCCGCTGCAAACGAAGGAGTTAATGACTATGTCAGGTTGTGAAGCTGGCATTTCCCTATTGACATCCTCAATCCCCCATTTACATTTCATATCTGGACATGCCACTAGCCGCGGGCCCCATGCGAAAGGCCAGGCTGGATTAAGGTATCACTGTGATTGTATGCTACCTTATGGACAGGCAGGCAGGCAAGAAGACCTAAATCCCCGTCTGGAGCGGAGCAGGTCTCAAGCTGCCGGTAAGCTCTCATCAGTCCCACCCTTTGCTTCGCAGCTCTCCCCCCTCTCATACCTAGGAGATCAAGCGTGATGCCATGTAATGGTGGACATAATTGCTTTGTCCTCTATCTATCTTTTCCCTCTTCTCTCTCTCTCTCTCTCTGGGCTGGAAGTAACCAAATGAAATGAGGTGACACGCGAGGAGAGCACGAGTCCTCCCTGTCAGGAAGCCCAAATCATTTTCTGTCTCACGTCCTGAAGCGAATGTCAGCCTGGCTCCGATCCGACAATATTTAGTCGGTGTATCTGGCAGTGTTTTTCCTCTCACCCACATACATCTGGTAGCTTAGCGCACGTCGACTGTTTTTTTTTTTTATACTGATGCAATGCAGGAAGTAGCAGACGCTGCGTGCCGAACGAATATGTTGTTCTGTCTCTGTAACAGGGCTCATAAGCCCCTGAAATCATGCTTCAGTTCTAAAAGCTCGCTCCGCAGAACTGTAAATAGCCGGTATCAAAACACAAGCGAAGGTAGTACAGTAATCCCACCCAACGCAGCCAGTTGTCGGGATTTTCCTTCCTCTCGTTAGCTCGATACTACGGATAAAGCGATTGTCTTATTTTCTCTGTAACACTCATGAGTCAGAAAATCTGTTTCTCATTGTTGCGGAACCGTCCTCCCCAACCGTGAAGGATAAGGATATCCAAGGTCCCTTATTAGTATGCACAACAATGCATCGTATTTTTTCCACCATGTCTCATTTCCAACCCTGCAAAATGGGGCGGGGGGGGAATGGAAAATATGCGGGAGATTACCACGTTAAACAATTTGGTTCTGCTTAATAGTGACTCCTTTGATTCGGTCCCGGCCCCCCCCCGAGATGAGCGTGGCTGAGGAGTGATTGAGATGCGCGGAGGAAGCTCGTTCCTGGCTGCCTGCTTCTGCTGAAGCAGGGCCCCACTTCACCATAACAAGAGGTCATCCCTGGAGGAGTGTGGAAATGTGTCTAATTAAAACAAAATGCTTTATCAAGAGCCGCGGCAAAGTGAGCAGCTCCGGTAAGGGAAGAAAAAAATAAATAGCCAGCAATTTCCTGAGATTCACATTCTGATAAACATCTTATTAGAACAGCCGGCTATCTAGCGGAGGTGCTTCTCCTGTAAGGAGGAATTTTACTGGTTCTCGTCGTCTTCCCGTGTTTGCACGTGTATGTCAGAGCTTTTAACAAACACTACAACAAACCCTGAGTCTACCTATTTCGTCAGGCCTTTTTGGATTTTGCTCACCTTGCAGTTAAGCGGGAGTGTAAATTACTTTGCGCTGCGGGCACAAAGTACTTAATTGTTTTTTTTTTTTTATATCACCGTAATTCATCTCCGCCGACAGCTCAATTGTGGCACTGATGTGTTGAGAGATGGACCATCTGTACTTTCGCCACTCTTCCTCTCCCTCTCTCTCTCCCTCTGTTGCTATTTTCGAGGTGCCATGTTTCCATACTGATGCCATCTAAAAGTCCGTGATTTGTTTGCCACGAGTCTGATGTGTGAGATTACAGCGCGATGGCTGCGGCTCGTGGAATGCCTCCAAGCAAGGACAAAATAATAATAATAGAAAAAAAAAAAGAAAAAGGAACACAATGCCTCGCTCAGCAAACACATCGGAGCAGCTTGCAATTACCACGTCTCCTGTGATTGCATCTCTGTGGAAATTAATTGCCATTTTAATTTAGTTTTGCCATTGACAAATCCCGACGAGCTTAAGAGACGCCGCCGCCGATGAGAGACGCGCATTCGGGGCCACAGATCAGGCGCGTTATGTTCAATCGTACTTCGGGACGGCTTGTTGTTTTTTTTCCCCCTGAAGAGGGAAACAGAAAACAAAAATCACAGCTATCAAACCTCTTCAAAATACACTCGCTGAGATCACAGCGCTGATGTGTATCGAGCTCTCATCCGAATAGTTGCAATTTGTTAACTAAATCTTCAACCCGGGCGCGATGGTGTCATTTGACTCCCCCCCTCCCTCTTCCAGTAACTTCCTGTGTGAGATGTTTTTGTCCTCAGTGTCGAGCAGGAAAACCGGCCGATCATCACCGCACGGTGGTGGGCTGCCGAGGCTCCATCAGTGGGCCATTACCGATGTAATGGGCCACCTGTACGGACGTGGTTTCTGTGTGAGAGGAGTGTATGTGTTCGCTCGCTGATTGCACGGCTGTGGTCCCCGGAGCCTCTTGAGCATGTATCCGGTACCCACTCCAACAGGTGGATGGTGGGAAGTAAGCAGCGGGGGCGGACTTCCATAATGGAGCTGGTTCATAATGCGACACACGTTCACAAGTCCCGAGACGCCCGGTTGCACATTCTGGACTCTCCTGCTCACGAGTCTGCAGTGACAACTAAAAATAAATCCAGTCTTCTCGTTACCTGCAGGAGAAGATGAGAATGTGATGTTTTATTTGAGTGACACGTGTGTTACTGTCACGTTTAAACTTGTGGTGCTGAATGTTTACACGTCTAGTTGATAACTGGTAGAAATTTTAAGGACTTTGAGGTCTGAAACTCACCAAATCCGAACTGATTAAAGAAATATGAAACAACGTCGATCAACCAATGGGTGAAAAGTTGACTCCATGACACACTTTGATTGACAGCTGCCTAATTTGCATAACAAAGCCAATGTCGTGTATGACGTGCAACTCTGAAGGAGAAAGTTGTGTGCAGATCCGAACCTTCTGGAGGAGTAAACACCCGGAGTCACATCGGATTCTGCCCTGATCCAGAGGCGTTTACTGACATCGGGAGAGCCCAGAGATTTGGGATTAAAAAGTGGATTCATCTTCAATCCTGTTTTTTCAACCTTACTGCAACAGTGATCCATCCATGTTTACGTTCTGTGGTGTTGGATGGAATGGAATTCAAACATCCTCGATCTCTCGCTAGTTTACGGCTCATATAAAGTAAAGTCGTCTGACTGTTGCGGAGGGATCAGCACTGTTGTCAAACTTGCTCTGCTGGAAGTGAACACACCATTAAACAACTGTAGTGGTACTCAAATAAAAGGAGGATTGATCACTTATAACCTTCTGACCGAGGCTACAGCTCTCAGTGAACGATTAGCCTCTTTACTCTATGAGTTCGTCAGATGATCTCGGTCGGGACTTTTCGGTTTTAATCAAAGACGTTTCTTTACAAAGACGTGGAGGACAAGGAGGCCAAAAAAAAAAAATATGTCAGATCAGGTCAGATCTTGTTATCAGAGTGTCTCTCATCTCCAAGTCTATATTTGCTTCACGAGTTTCCAGTTATTAGCAGCCACAAGTTTCAATTTTGAAATAGAGCGATGAGGTCAGACAGCTGCAGCTCGCTGTGCAGGTTGACAACCATAAACTTCCCGTGGGTTTGCTTCTGCCGGCCTTCAGCGAGAGAAGCCACAGGTTTCAGTTCTTCTGCTGAGACTAAAGTTAGCTTATTTGTCCTTTCGAATTGAATGATTACAACATTTATAAGAGAGGTACGTTTCTTGGAGTGCCTCTGCCATTATTAAAGTCGGACATTTCAAAACAAACACCGCTGCTGATTAAAAAAAAAAGCATCTGACGTGACTCGGCTGCAAATGTTCACAGATGAGGTAATGTTTTAAAGTTCATAACAGCCAAAACGGTTTCACCTTGGAAGAGAAAACAGTGCAGCGTACAGTACTCGGAGGATTGACTGGCATATTTGGTTTTTCGTCTAATTGTTTCCTGGTATTTGTTTTTTTTTTCCTTCCTCGGGCTGATTGCTCAAACGGGTCAGAGATGAGAGGGAATGGAGCTTCAGTGGAGCTGACAGGTTGCCACGTTGCCTCGTGATATCTTCAAATACGGCTGCGGGGAGAGAGAATTAAAGGCATCACAAGAGGCCCCCCTTTGAAACCTTCCAACTTAGTATGAAATCACTGCGTGCGAGCGCTTTGATCAGCAAACGGTCAAGCGGCAGCCGTGCAGCCGGCCATCTCTCCGCATTACCGTTAGGGGGGCCTGCGCACAGCCCTCCACCTGACCGCTGCTGGATTTTGCCCATTGAACTGATCTTCCAACAAATAAAGCTTTAGTGCTCTGTCACGAATTACGCTCCTCTATCTCCGTGTCACACGTGCCTCGCAGCATCACGCCACCTCTTGGCGTGCACCCGGCAGCCCCAGAGATAAACAGTAGGTGCTGCACATCACACAATCATACCTCCAGCAATTAACCTCCTCACCCACCGTGGGCTTTGAATCCTGTGAGCTTCTTACATCACCTCTCTCTCTCTCTCCACTTGGAAAAAAAACGGCGTCTGCCTAACCAGGCCCGACTCCAAATGTTAACATAAATATAAAGTGACCGGCGGCTCGCCTATCTGACAACACCCTAATGACTGATGATGTGTGCTTTGATTTCAGAATCGGGGGTGGAAAGGCGCCAGGACTTAAAGTGGCTGAGTTACACCGCGGAGAACAGGGGCCATCTTGACACAGCCGTTTTTTTGTTAAGAGACAGGGTTGTAATGAAGCTGTGTGACAGGAGGGTGCATCTCTAAGTCATAAGCACATAAATAAGCAAACACTTTTTTTTTGCATCAAATTGAGGTGCTTGAAAGGAAGCAGAGACACACAGCTGAGTGTGATATGCATGCAAGCAGCGAGATTTTGCTTCTTCACATGATGTCTGTGCGTCTTGATTGACAAGAAAACTAATTATGATTAAAAGGCTCGACTCATCTACTGTTCTCGCAACTTACAACGTCACATTTCAGACAATCTACTCGCATTTACTCGTTCACCGTCGCAGAATCTGCAACCGGCCTCAGTCGCTCGATACGTGTCCCAAAGTGAGATATGACTGATAGAACTCCTCTGTGTGTAATAACCCAGCTTCACCTTGCAAAAATGGCTTAATCTATCATTTCTCTGCACACACACACACACACACTACTACACAATACTCTTCCAGACAGTTCTGTGCAAACCTTGTCCCTTCGATATGAATTGAGTTATGTTCCAATCAAACAAATCACGGCTTGTTCCAAACATGGCTGCTCCAAACGGTGCCGTGAGTAATGAATTGAAAGAAGTCTGTATTTGATTACCCCGGGCCGGCCGGGGTTGACTAAGATCCATTTGAGAGGCAGTGCAGTGGAATTCCAATATGGACGCCCTCCAGCTATTGACCCTGTCTTTAAGTGGGCGCTGTGCTTTTAGTGTACTTACACTGGTTGTTCCACATCTTCTTCCTCCTGGCAGTTTTGCAATACTTTTGATGGCAGACACTGGCTCCCTTTTCCCCGCTCTGCATTATTGATGCATCAGAGGATGTGGATAGCCTACTTTTTTTGTCATAACCCTCTATGGGCACGGATGGAAGGAGAGAAGGGAGACGGTGTTGGTGTGTTGTGTAACTATCTCAATGTCATGACTGTGATAGAGAAATATATTAATATATATATTTATGTTGCGTCGGTGCAGCTGATGGTCTCAGCCATGCAAAGGAAGCTCGACGCTTGGCAGCCAATACTGAGATCGCTGATGAAAGATTTATGATTTATGAATAAAAATGGAAGGAGTGATAGGCAAGGACTTGTTGGGCGCCTCCCAGTTGAAATAAATACAATATAATGGTGCCTGCAGCCGAAGTAACACGACTCCTCTCACATTTAAAAGTGAGATTCAGCGAGACGGAGGACAAAAGATCAGTGCACCGCCATGAATCTGTAACATGTTGTTTCAATCCAAAGTGCCTTATTGTATCAGGGAACACTGGGAATGAGATTCGAACCCTGATTGAACTCCTCACCCTGATCTGTAGGACACGGTGTCCCAGATGTCACGGCAAATTATAGGAAAAAAAAAGAAACTTGGGTGCAATCACGTTTTCCAATCCTGACAATTTGGGTCGGTAGGTCAGGCGGAGCGGCAACCCGACGATCAGCCGTCACACGATCAGCGATCAGCGATCAGCGATGTCTGTCCAGAATTTGAAAACTTTGTAGTTTTTGGGAAGAAATTTTGCTCAGAAGAGAAATTCTTTGTACATAAACAATCTAATTTAACAAACGATCTCCTTTTGTTCATGACAGACTGACCTCGGTGGTGGAACGAACTCCTGACCAAGATCAGGACAGTGGAATCAGTCTAAAAGTCTGCACTTGTATGTTCGTATCATTAGCACCTCAATCATAACACTTATGCACTTAGAGGCTCTTTGATAAATAGCAGTTAAGATCCTCGGATGAGGGCTCGACAATTATTTCTATATCTCGTTTTATTCCATCAACGTGACATGTCGTGGGTTCTCCCGTGGTAAAAGCGTCTGCTAAATGACCTAAATGTGAATGTAAATGTGAATGTAAATGTGAATGTAAATGTAAAGGACGACACGACTCCATACTGTATCACTTTTGTTTACTTGTGGCGGACCCTGCCACCTCTCAGCTCCCAACAGTCCCCTGTCCTTATTTTCCTCCGAGCGCAGCTTGTTTATTCACGCTAAATATTCCCGAGTTCGTATTACAACTTTGTTAATACTGCAAATATGAGTTGAGAACTTCATCTCCAGAAACTGCGTAGTGCTCCTTTAACGTCTCCCTGATCAGCACCAGTCTCCAAAGTTGGACCAAAATCCTGAGCCGCTCAAGTCCCAGCTGGTGAGAGGTGCGATAAATAAATACATCTCCGAGCCAGAGAGAGGAAATCCAAAAGTGTTTATATATATATAAATATAATATCATAAAAAATGAAGTAATCATAGAAGGGAGAGAGAGAGAGAGAGAGAGAGAGCAGGCACAGGTTGACGGTTTGGTCTATAGATGGCAGTAGTCTAACAGGAACTGAGCTGGATGGCAGAGAGTCAGAGTCTGTGCTCAGTGTGCGCCGCGGAGACAAAACTGTGATGGGTAAGAAATATTTCTTCTTATTAAAAAAAAAACCCTGATGTATCATCCAATCGCCAGTTCTCAATATGGAATCGATTGGTGGGCTGTGCTGTGAGGAGGTCCAGGGGTGAAAGGAGAGGGTGATGGGAAATTTAAATCTGTAAAAAAAAAAAAGAAAATAGTTATCCAACCTGTAAATCATCAGGATGTGCGAAACTTCATCGTGTCGGTGAGGTGATTCTTATATTCTTGTCATGTGATCGAAGGTTTGTCATCTGTGTTTATTTATTTATTTATTTTATTGTCTCCTGCAAAGTGACAAAATGTTGACATTTCTCAGTAAACCCTCTGAATGATGTTCTCAGTCCGGGTATTTGTCTCTTCTTGAATCCGACGCGTCGCGCTCCTTCAGCTGATCCATCATGAATGTTTTATTTTTGGGCGGAAACAGTTAACTCGGTAATGAGAAGGAGTGTGTGAGGGGGCTGGGTTTAAACGCGCAGAGTGCCAGTGGCAGCGTACACACACACACACACACACTCACACTCACTACTGTACATTGATGGAGCCGCTAATCTGTGTCAGTCCGGCAGAGCCCCTGTGAGGAAAAGGCCACCACGCTTTGCGGAGCTCTGAACTGACGCTGCGAAAACACAAAACCCAGCTCCGCCGCTCGGACGATGGCGAGCCCGGCCACGGCGCGCACATAGACCCGCGTCCTGCTACACGTACCCGGAGGACGCTGGGAGAAAAAAAAAGAAAAAACCGAACTGAAGGAATGTGCCGTTCCGCTGTCACGGTCCTGGTAGAGTAACACCGGGAGGAGGTTCGGCTCGGATGGTGACGGCTCGGTTCCGCTCCGCTGTGAAGTTTTTACGCACCGAATTCGCGCTAATGACGTTTTTTTTTTCTTAATTTCTTTTTTTTTTTTTTCTTTTTTGAATGAATGACGCCGCCGCAGCCGAACAGGTCCCGCTGCTAGATGCGTTCAAGGAACTGGATCACGAAGATTTATTCAAGCATCTCCTTTAAAAACTAGAAACGCAGGCGTTTTCCAGAGAGAGCGTTTGGTTTGGAAGCCTTGGAGTGTAGCGCATCAGTTAAAAACCCAAGAAGAGCAGAAGCAGCAGCAGCAGGAGGAGGAGGTGGTGGATGTGGAGGAGTAGGACAGGATAACCAGGAGATCCAGTTTCTAAACGAAGAGGTGAGTGACGATCAACACCCTCGTGTGTTTGGCTTAATCTGCCTCCAGCGTGCGTAAATATGTGTTGAAATCCCGCGTTACGAGCGGCCGCGCCGGCTAATACCCGACACTGCAGAGAGAGAGAGACAGCTGGAGCAGAGAGGCATTCTTCATTTTCAGGCTGCAGGCTCTGATCAGGTAGCTTCAATATTTCATTGCAGCTTTGCCACACAGGCTCACAGTGATGCGAAATGAATGATGATGATGATGTGTGAGCATGAAATATATATTTGTTGCTGCTACCGTGAATGTGTGTGTGAGAGTGTGAAATGTGCTTTTTGAGGTTCAGGTGTTGCTCCAGAAGAAGTCTGGATCCTCTGTGTTAGTTCATGTACAGCTGAGCCGCCTCCTGATGCAGCAGCGTTATTGAGTTACAAGCTGTCTCCTCTTCAGACAGGATACTTCCAGTTAGCATCACTCCTGCTGCTGCTGCTGCTGGTGGTGGTGCTGGTGGTGGGTAGCCGGGTTCTGGTTTGTGTTCATTGGATCCTGCTGTGAGAGGATTCTAATGAAGTTAGTCGACCGGTGGAGTTATTTTTAGAGTCCTTACGTCCTGATGCTCGCAGTCACCGCTGTGCCAGAAAGATTCGGTGCCACCGACAGTGAAGAGGAAAGCTCGAGTGTTCACAGGATTTATATTTAAAGAGGCTTTTATTTGCTTTTATTCCAGATGTGATACTCCAGCTGTGTGTCACTGCAACAAGTGAACCTCGAGTCTGTAACCGGAGCTCATTAACAGTCAGATGTCTCAAAAAAAAGAATCTGCGCTTCACAAGGTCACTGATCTACTTCACATCATCTCTGTTCTATAAATATCCCGCCAGGTTCATTCTCTTCTTCCCAAGTGTTCAAAAACCTAAAAGCCCTCCAGGATTTGCAACAAAATCCCTTCAAAAGAAAGAAACAATCTGATTTATTGTCGCCAACTGGCACCATTTAGGATTCCAGACCGGCAGCTAGACCTCATCTGTCCCCTTTTGAGCAGATGCACCTACAAATCTTCATTCTCTTGTCAGGGTGCCAGCGCTCCGCCGAGCACCCGTGACAATGACTCTAAAGAAAATAAATGTTGTCTTAAGTAGTAAATTGCTTCACATTTGCATGAAAATAACTTACATCTGCCACGGCTGACGGGTAGCATATTAATCCCTCTGCCCCCCGTGCAATCAAAACCCGCTCCTTCCTGGTGAAATCACGTTTTTTCTTTTCTTTCCTTTTTTTTTTTTTTTATTGTGCATGTGAAGCGTGACCCGCTCACATCATTATTTTAATATCCATCTCAAAGTGAAACAGCAGTTTGACCCCAAAGCAGCCACCGGGGGTGGAAATTGCTGCCTTTTGAAGAACAAACCAGCACTCAGCGTTGGTTTGATTATCACATGCTGATTATATTCACCTAATTAACTCCAATCTAATGGAGGAAAAAAGAAAAGAAAAAACACATCCATTGATAGTGTGCGACTGTGCAATCAGCGTCCGCTGACCAGCAGCTGCTAAATGACTCTTTTATACACTTCTATTAGCTCTGATTTGGCTCAAATGCATTTCCATCAGCTGAAGAACCTACGGCAACTTTATACGACTAAGTTTATTGCTGCCAACTCGTTTCCCTTTTGAAGAGGAGATCATAGCTGCGAACTGCTGTTGAGAAACATTTTCCAAAGCTGTTGTTGATCGTCGCAATTTATTCTGCGAAGCAACAAGCTCGCGCTCGGTTTCATTCTCTCTCTAAATAATGGAGGATATGAGCTGAGATGTTAAGAAATTCTGCTCAATGAATCACTTTCAAGTGGGCGCCTTTGAAGGCGCGCCGTCCGAGCGAAGCCTTTTCTCCAGGAAAAAAAAACATCACACGTTCAGCCCAATCAATAAGGTTAACCTCGCCAAGCTGGGGAGAAATTGCCTCGGCTGGACGAACTTGGACGAGGCCGTGTGGAGTAAAGGTTGATGTTTCTCTGCCGCCGCCTCCCCCCCCTGCTTCGCCTCTCCGCGGGGGGGGGTGTGCGGTACTTTGATTGGATTCACGGTGCCGCGGTGTGGTCAGCGAGCGTTTTTTTTCTTCAAATGTTCTGATGTTGGAGTGATTTGCATAAATCCTTTTAAAAAAAAAAAAACG
>CAEMYA010000103.1:1867864-1884827 GCA_903131615.1 Diplodus sargus | reverse complement strand
ACACACACACACTCACACACACACATGCACACACACACACCGCTTGTCTAGTCCGCTCATGTGCCATAGGGGAGCCGGGCCAGCAGCAGCTTTGTCCCCTCTGCTACATACACTGTGTTGCAATTACAAACCAGCGCCGCGTTCAGCTCAAAAGGAGCCATTATGGCCATTAGCTCTCTCAGCTGTTTCAAAGCGCCGTGTAATTTTCTTACAAGACTGACTCTGGCTCGTGTTTGCTCAAGACTACTAAAATCCAGACGGTCGCTGTATTTACATGAACGTGATTCTCTCTGTTCTAAATGTATTGATGTTCTTCTGACTGCGAGGTTGAAGGCAGCAGGCGCAGCGCAGCGCAGCGCTCGCTCGCTCCCCCTCCGGCTCGGTGACATGTACATACCTGCGCCTGAGCTCCTCGCCATTGTTACTATGTTGCACTCAGGCATGGCCTTATCTGGGCGGATTGGCTCTGCCTCGGTGTGAGAGCACTCGCCCTGACTCATCCTCGAAAAGAAGAAAAGGAAAAAAAAAAAGGTGGGAAACGTGGCCTTCGAGAAAATGTCATTCCTGAAGTGAGATAGCGAACAGAAGAAGCTCTGTCTGGGAATCTTCTTCTCCACCGGCTTTTTCTCTGGCGCACGCACACATCCTCCTGATAAACTTTTTTTCCAGCCTCGCAGACCAAAGTAAATTGTGTTAAATTGATGATGAAAGATCTTGAAACTTCCCACAACTTCAAAAACACGAGACGTGGCCCAGTGTGGCGTCTAACTTCCCATAAAGCATAAAGGCAATAAATGACTCTGAATGAGTCGACTGCTTATATGTGACACTTCTCTCTATATATTCGTCTGCTCTCTACAGAAGTACACATTCCTCCGCAGACACCATGTTTGTTTACTACTGCGATCATGGAAGCGCTCTGATTGGCTCTGAACTGGCCCCTTGTTGCCTCCTCCTATGTGTACGAGCGAAGGCCGTGTTTTGTAATTTGCCTTCGTGTACTTTTGTCGACCATGATCCGAGCTTTAGAAAAACAGGGAACGTCCATGTTTTTTTCTTTTGCTCGGTCAGGCTGTGAAAGCACGAGGAAGGAAGGCTCTGGGATGTATCGTTGAAAAAAAGAAAAGTTTTTGCTGCCGCCAGCCATCGGCTCCAGACTCTTTACTTTGGCCCAAGGTGATTTATAGTGTCCAGGCCAGGGGAAATGAATTCTCCCCCCGGGATAACAGTTATGTTTATGCATGAATACGTGACTCTGATCCACGCACTGAGGCCAGTGGGAGAAAAAGGGATGAAAGGTACTTAAGAGAGGGAGGCAGCTTGTCACCGAGCCCACACAAAGTCTGTGCGGATGTGTTGCTGCTCTCCTGGCGTGCTCCGGGCTAAAACCGTTAATAACACTTCATGAATGTAATTGCTTTTGTTGTTGATTCTGACCTCGGACCGACCTTTTTAAGATTACAGCTTTGTGCACCATAAGCATAGAGCTTTGTGGAATGTGTGGGAACAATAAATCCTGTTTTCCCCTCTGGAAGCGTTCCTGGGAGCCCGTCTTATCAAACGATATCAACAAAATGGCCATTGTGAATCACGCTGTACAAACTAAATGGAGTTACAGTAGCGAGCGCGCTCGCCGAGTGACTGGTATTCGCTCCTGCCAGCCGAAACGCTATCAAGATGGATCTATCGGAGAGGAAGTTGGATGTTGTTGTTTCGCCGCTCTTTACTTCCTAGTGCCCCCTCGCTATCAAAGGGAAACACTGCGTGCACTGAGCGGAGCAGCGGGAGCTCGTCCAGACAGACGCGTTCGTGTTTTTTTTATTTTCCTCTGTCACAGCCAGTGAAACGCCAAACATGACAGCAGCGTCTTCATGTAACCTGCATCACAAAGACAGAGGAATCATTAACGTGGAGTAAGTGATATGATGTGAAATCAGACACATACACACAAAAAAAAAAAAAATCACTACTTTCTTCACACATCAGCCGCAATGTAGGTCAGAGGCGTTGTCATTTCTGTAGCGTTTAAGGAGAATGAATCGGGGTACCTAAGACAATTACTCAGAGTGTGACAGCCGAGCCTTCTGCAGCAGAGGACTCGAAATCCTTGTGTTGTCCGTGAAGATGTTGATTAAATACGACTGGCTCTGAAACATTTGCCTGCCTGAGGGAGGCAGAGGGAAGGGAAGGAAGTGGAGTGGGGGAGAGAGTGGGGAAGGCACAGGGACCGGGCAGGTTTGTACTTGAAAGCAAATGATTGAGCATCCTTTCTTGTCTTAATCTGCAACAGTTAGGGATTTACACCACGAGAGCCGGCGCTGTTAACCAGCTGATCCACACAACTCAAAGGATATCTGACATGTTGCTGCTGCCACAGCCTCCGACGCACCTTTGTTTCCTCCCCCCCATCCCGCAGAGAGAGCAAGAGGGAAAGCTGGGAATTAAACAAAGATTTTTTTAAAATTTATTTTACGTTATCCTCATCACAGAAGGCATCTCTGAGCTTGTAGGGACGATGTTTACCGTTAAGCACTTTGCACAAGCCTCATTGCCTCCGCTGCCGCCAGCCCTCCCCCACATTTTTCGCGGAGAACATGTTCAACCTGACAGGGGTGAATAGGTGAGGCGCATTTGCATTTTATTACAAAGGATGCACAATGTTTCAGGCATTCTTTTTTGTGAACATACTGTTGAATCCGAGCAATTTGCTTTTTGCGGGGTTTTTTTTTTTTCAGCGTCCTTTTAATGAATGTTTTATTTTTACTCACAAACGGATTGCACATATCGCTGAGGAGGAGTGTTTGATCAGCACGATTCCGTGTTCGTTTTAGTTGGTCTTTTCGTTAGGAGGGGCAGAGTGGGTGGTTTGATTCCTTCGCGTTATTCAGAGCCGGTGATGAGCGGCGTTCGGTGACATCTCCGCGTTCACCCACACCTGCCTTTCTTCTTCTCCTCCTGCCTCCTTCTCTTCGCTCTCTCCTGTTTTTTTGTTTTGGACGGATGGAAGGAAACACAGCGAGCTGGCTGGCTGGAGGGGGGAGACTGAGCAGGTTGCTTAGATGCTGCGAGAAAGTCAGCACATTTTTCACATTCACCTGCGTTTTGGGACCCACTGCTGTGCATCCTCAGACAGGAAAGAAAATTAGAAAAATTGAGTTTTAAAAGAAACAGGGGAGGGGCTGCGGGGCCATGTTTTCACGTTTTGTTGAATAGATACAGAGTACACAGGAGCCCATTTGTTTACCTGTTAGAATACACACACACACACACACACGGACACACACACACCTGGTCTTACCACAATGTAAATCCTTCATGGATTCCTTGTGTGCAGACATTGACGGGCCTGATAGAGGACACCTTGTCTTTGTTTATTTTGCCAAGGCCACAGTGTTGGTGGGTTCTGCAACACAAAGCGTGAATAGCTTCAATAGCTTAAGGTCTGAAAAGCTGAAACGCGGTGTGTGTGTGTGTGTGTGTGTGTGTGTGTCTGCCCAGCTCCCCGAGGCGCGGTACGCGTACAGTAGCTTTGTGTCAAGTTAAACAACCCCACCTCTTTTGTACGCCGCTCTTCGACGCAGCCAATCAGAAGAAAAGCAACAAGCAAAGAGAAGCTGGATGTAAGAGCAGACGGGAGGACGGTCAGAGCCAGAGTCATATTGTTACATTATTTTAGAGCAGTTTCTTTTCATAGCACTGCTGGAGCTACAAAAGTGTTTCCAACAAAGCGCAAAAAAATAAATAAATAGATAAATCAGAGCCGCTTGTAACTTCTGGCAATAAAAAAAGGTTTTTACTGGGAAAGTCTTTAAATGAAAGGAAGTGCAGAGGAATTAGCTGCAGAGTAACAGCGCGATCTAAAATGCAGTAGTAGCCCGGATAGATGACTTAATTTAACTGAAACACCGAGCAAGACTGAGAGACGCCTTCTGCAAGATAATTTTCTACTTGAGGAAGATAGTACCATCGATAATTCATGTTCTCGAGCCGGCATGTGCAGATGAAAGACTGATTTTTTGATTGAGACGATGACAAGAATGTACGTCAGTTATTATTATTATTATATTATTAGCAACCTTTAAAAATAAGAGATCCACATGAACAGAGACAAACTGGCACATTTCTCCTGCAGGCGAATACATGTGACCTTTTTGACCGACCGAGGTCAGAGGTCACTCGTCTCAGTTTGCCCCCTCAGAGATCCGGCTGTGAGAATGCGTTGGAAACCCGGCCGGGGGAGAAACAGGGAGGTCTGAGTTTTTTAATGCCTGACATTGAGTCAGACAGGAAGAGCAGAGGAAGCTGGAAGGGAGGGACGGAACAGGAAGCCAAAACTGTTTTCATAGAAGTCAGAAGGCGCTGTGTGCCTGGCGGAGGTGTAACTAAGTGACACCGTTAGCTAAAGAAAACAGAAGGCTGACTAACTGATCCTCCTGTAGTGTCTGTGCAGTACAGAAGGTAGATGATCGAGGTGTGTGTGTATGTGGAAGTATAATACTCCAGACTAATGGGAAAACGCTCTCATTGACTTGTGTCGGTCTCAGTCAGACCGAAAGCAGCAGCGAACCAACCACCAAGTGTCCTAATTAGCCCACTTCAGCATGTTAGTCTGCCCCAGCTGCTCCTATTTATGTTACTGATGAAATGCTGAATAGGGCTTTTTTTTTTTCCTCCTTCGTTACATTTTCTCGAGGGTAGCAAACAGTCGATTTTATCGCTTTTCTCTTTCCTGTTATTGCACTTTTCTGCTGGAGTATGATTATATGTTTTGCCTGCTGCTGGTGCAGTTTATGGGGAGCAGCAGCAGCAGCAGCGGGGCTGTTTTGTTTGGCTAATACGAGCCGCTGCCAAGGACCCGAACCCTCCCCGCCTTCCCCCCAAACAACCGAAGAGAACGACAGAATGTGGCGATCGGAGGGGTGGGGGAAACACTCCAGCCTGCCCGCTGCTGTGTTTATGCTGACTCTGACGTGGGCATTAATTTCATCATGTCCTCCGCCACGGCGTACTTATCATCGAGAGGCTTCAGTTACGTCCGTCGTTGGGATGGAGAGGGGGCTGGCTGGCTTTCAGAAGCCTCATTTTTACTGCCTCACTAAACCCGTGGCCCAGTATGATCGCTTTTAAAGCAGTCAAGCCGCAGCATCCCTCCCTCAGCTTCATCATCTATGTGTGCGGTCTGAGGAGGGGAACAAAAAAAATGAAGTTAATGCGAGGTAAAAGCCGCCGCCGAGGAATTCAGATCGCCTTGGTTTTGGCATCGGCCGTACTGACCAAGCGCGGGAACGAACGCTCTTTTCTTTGATTTACTCTCGGTTATTATTGCTCTGTCTGTTCGTGTTCTTTATTGCTCCCCTTTTCTTCTCTTGATATTGCTCTTTCTCTCTCTCTCTCCTCTCTTTATTGCTCTTTTTTTCTCTCGCCTCTCTCTTTTTTTTTGGCTGTCTGTCTCTCTCTCTCTCTCTGGTGCACTGTGGGATCTGGTCCCAGCCGGCCTCACTTCCCCAACAATGAAACAGATGCTAATTTTAATCATCTTACCAGCGGAGATTAGTCTTTGATCAAACTTAATGCTCGGAAAAGCAACTTGCTGCACTCCGAGAGAGGCTGTGCTGGTAAAATGTGATCTGGTGACTAAAGGCACTGCAGGATACTCCAGTTGAGAGCTGTTACACTTAAGCCCTTTATACACGTACTTCTCTCGCCCCGGCATTTTACATGATGCGCAGTCAAAGCATTGTACGAATTACAGTCCCATTTCGCACTGGAGCCGGATTTAGACAATTCCTGCCATGAATTTCAATGTTGCTCCCCCTCAAGACCGACTTATTCTCATGCAAGTATGTGTGATTACATCGATGGCGTGCTTTCCAAGAGATCCCCCTCCGCTGGGTGCCCGTATCAAGATGTAGTGCAAGAAGAATAGTGACGCACAGTTGTATGAGGCTCAGTGGCCATACATAAGAGATGCTCTCCAGTGTCTGTCTGAAGAATATGGATGGCCCGGCTATCTCCGTGTTATATCTACAGCGGAGCCTCTGGCCTGTGAAAATGAGTGTGAAGCACTTATTCCCAGGTTCACCGGTGTAGCGGACGGGCTTTAGTGGCTCTTCATACAGCTCTGACAGCCTCAGAGCGGCTCCGACAGCCCCGGAGTCTTGTACAGTATAAGCATTTACACCGTCGCCTCAGTCACCTCCTATCTGTTTCAGGCAGCTTGACTGGACTTGGATCACCAAAGAGGGGCAGAGTTAGTGCAGGTGCAACAACTGGAGGGGAAGATGGCGCCTTAAGGGAGGCGAGAGCAAGAAGAACAATTCTGTGGTTTTTCTGTATCGCCTCGATGTTTTCAGGTCACAAAATATAATCCCAAGAAATCCGTGGAGCCTTTTTTTTTATTATATATTTTCCCTCGTGTCCCTGTGACTTTGAACATAATGAGCGCCGGACCCCTTCTCACGCTTTTTGCTGTTCTCCTCTTTTCATGGCAGCGCCGGACGATAATGCTCACACAGACACTGCCTCCATCCTCCTGCGTATTATGCAGCACAATGCCCAACCTTCACAGCTACAGTGAATAATACCATGCACTGCTTTTACTCTGCCAACACTCTATTTTTCATCATAGACCTTCTAGGTCACCATGACATTCCTTCCTTCCTTCCACCTCCCACCTCCCCACCGCTCACCCATCCTGCTGCAGGAGGTGCAGCGCTGCTGTGCCACATGTGTAATAAATGGGCTTCACGGTGTTGTGTGCACGCCTGTATACTCCAGGGCCTCCATGCTGTATGTCACTGCGGCGAACACCAGCCCGTCTCTGGGTTTTTGCTGAGTTTCAAAAAATGTTTATTTTTTACAGGAGAAGAAATGTTGACCGCTTCAGTCGCTGACTGCTGTATTGATACTTTGGGTAACAATACTATATTTGCCGTGATGCAAATTAGACTTGAATCAGCAGATATCATATTCCCATTTACACAATGAGTAGCATCAGAAGCTGCCGCCACTATTTTCCAGCCCTGGGCGATATGAGACTATATGCAGTCTGAGATTTTGTTTACCGTAGCGTGATATTGAATAGGTGTTGTGTTTTCCTGGTTTTAAAGGCGTCATTACAGTAAAGAAAAGTCACTTTTTGACCTCTTAAAATACTCGTTTTAACACTTGCCTTCACCCTCCTAGTCATCGTATCCACATAACTGATGATTATTTATCAGGTGTCTCGTTGTGCTAATGTGTGAAAGTACCAATAGTCCCTCGTTCAGTATTGTCACAATATGAATATTGAGGTATTTTGTAAAAAAACATCGGTAAGAGATTCATGAGGCACTTTTGAAGGACGCTGAGAAACGAAGAGATTGAGAGCGATTGTGTATCGTGACGCCTCCACTTTCTGATCTGCTTCTCGTTATAGAAGAACCAATAACATGTTTGCTGTTTCATAGTTTCTACACAAACAGTTGCCAGTTGCCCGTCGTGCCTAAAACTGTCCAATTCCGCTCTTTCGCCCGTTGGTTGCATTAATTAGCCTCGCAGCTAGCTGACTTTTCCCTCTTCTCATAGCTTATTAAATGACATAAATCATATTTACTCTTCTTGCTCACCGTTGCTGTACGTCACTGCGTCTCCCCACAGGACACCGCGGTTGAATTTCCGCTCGCATTGTTAAACCGGGGCAGCTGATCTTGACGTAACTAAAGCGAGAAGTTCACAGACTGCTGAGTGAGATGTCCTGTTTGTCTGTTGACCGTCTTTTTCTCCAAAGTGCAGAACGTATCCACACGCTGCTGATTTATACCCTCATTGTCTTTGACTTGGCCGCTCGCCATTACCTGCCTGGCACTATTTTAATGTCTAGGAAAGGAGGTGCACTTGTAACGGACACAAGGTGAAACAGACACACCATGGGAGTTTCAAAATAAAGGCGTATCTTAAAAACGATGATGTGGATCGATGTTTTCCCTCCGCATCCATTTTATTAGATCGTTCATCATCGAGTTGAAAGATCAATCCAGATTGATCCAGCGGTTTGTGATTTAGGAGCCCGTGTAATGAAATAATCATCTGATGTGTTTGGCAGTTTATAACAATATTCCCGAAACTTCCTCCTTGTGTGTTGATAGAAAGGTGCTCGCTGTGTCGATACGCCTGCTCCGCTGGCTCACAGGAAGCCAGCCAGTGCTGATTTTCCACCCTGTCCCAGCCAGCGCCGCATCCTGTACGGGGTTCACACGGAACAGGCCGGAAGGCATGCATGCGCGCTTCAGCACTGATACAGCAAGTCACCCAGTCAGTCAGTCAAGCCCGCTGTGTCCCATCCGATTCCGTCCTGTCCTGGCGTGGCCCGGCAGCGGCGGCTGCTTGCACTCCAGAGGATGATCAGGTGGATTTTATACGCCCACCATGCGCGAGGCTGAACTAATGCTTACTGCAGCGCTCGCTTCTGTTTTATTATTCATATTCATTGCAAGTCCTACTTGGACTTGCATACAAATGTAGTGTAAGCTTTCCTCCGAGCTGAGGTCTGCGGGAGCAGTTCTGTAACTTTACTTCCCCCACGTACTGAAACTTTTCAGGAAGCGTTCCAAGCTCGTCTGCGCTCCTCTAAGGGAGCCGTCGAGGTTACTGGCCTCTCGCCCGTGAATTGTTCTTTTAGAGAAAGTTTAACAAGCGGAATCATCTTCCGGTCGGTGAATCCACCACATTCTTTCATTTATTTATATTCACTGGAAGTAAAGATTCACATATTATCGCGCTGTTGGCTGCTTACAATTGTCCTACAACTGTGGCACATATGGGCTTTTATCAACCCCTCGCTGCCTGTTAGAATAACTGCTGTATACACAGAGAGAGAGAGAGAGAGAAGAAGCATTGTTCGGCTTTGTGGTGGGCAGTCTTCACAGAAAACAGTCCACTTTGCTTGCGAGGCATGTATCCTTCTGTGTGAGTAAGCACCCAATTTCCTCACCACATGCTGTTATTGCCTCTCATCCAAAGGGAGATTGGGCTAAGTAACTAGCCGCAGACTTGATTTTATGGTGTTTTATCACCTCTGATGAAATTAGAGGGGCTTCTAGCGGGCCGAGGAAGAGAGAGCGGTGCAGACCGAGAGAGGCTGAGCCCTTTGCAACTGTGTGATAATGCATCTGTTATATGTGCCGGAGCAGAGAGAGCCAGCAAATAGGCCGTAATGGTGCTCAGACGGTGTGTTTGAGAGACACACACCATGTTATTCACCTGCCTGCCACTGTATTACATCTGATTGAACTGTGTTTATCTTCTGCAGGATTTTATGTCTCATTTTTACTTGCATGATTTCCCTTTTAAAGCATCCTGTTGGAGGCAGCTTGACAATTAGGCACCTCACTGCCAGTGACTGCTTCATTGTAATTGTTAAGAATATGACAATTAAGCACTTGAAACTTGGAACAGCAGGTCTTTGAACACAATGAGCGAACGTTTCCTTCCTCCTGTAAAAAGTTAACAGCACAAACAGCACAACCAGAGCTCATATGAACTGTGTTACTATAGAAATGTGGAGATGATTTACCTAATGCGCACTGAGATCTGTTGCACACATCAGGCGTCTGGTTTTGTTGCCGCTGCTACTGTGGACGTACACAGACATCACGCACAGACAGATCTTTTCTTCACATGAAGTCTTATCTGCTCTGTTATTTCGCAGAGGCCGTCTGGTTTTGGTCAAACTCGAATGTTTGGCCTCTGTCGACCTTTAATTGAGTTTGGTGAGAAAACGGAGGAGCGGCCAACGTGAAGACAAGGCATGATGTTTATACTCTGGCGCTGAGTCTGGAGGGAAGAAAAAGACGGGTCACCGGGGTGAGGCGGTTTTACTTCTCACAAGTGCTGCCATCGCAATACGTCACAGTCATGAGTGTGAGATAAGCTAGCCAAGTGTGTGTGTGTGTGTGTGTCTGGAGCTACTGCTGACCCCGAGCAGGCTGGGAGTGTGAGCGGACTGCGAAGTGCACCGGAGCTCGGGCCGGGCCCCCGGAAAAGATAGCCGTATTTTCCAAGCTTCGTGTGAGGCGGCGAGAAAAAAAAAAAAACCTGTCACGACTGGAAGCTGAGTGCTTGTTTATGCAGTCTCGCTGTGTTTGTCAAAATGTCAGTGAAGGAGCGTGGCTAGCTGTAAACATCATTAACCCAGCGGAGAGAGTCCCGGAGAGAAACTGTCTGCCGTCGAGGATGAGCGCAAAGAATGAAATTGGCCACATGCGCGCTGACACGGGCTGGCAGAGAGCAATTTGTGTGTTCGGCACACGTACAGACCGCGCCGACAGTCACATGACGGCTACAGCTGATCACATGACAACCTCTTATCAATACGCTGTCACCGTGGCTCTGACTGGCGCCTGGTGTGGTTTTTTATTTTCCGTGTCAGTCGCCGTGCGCACTGCCAGGACTCGGAGCGGGCGAGGCGGGGGGGTGGAGATCACACACGCTCCACCGTCATGTTAATTGCATTGACAGATAATGATTTTTTTTTTTTTAGTTGGAGCTACAGCTGCAAGCGTTCCTGGTTGCATGTGTGTATTACATCATAATCCCCATTGTCACTGTTCAGAGTTAGATCACAGCACTGATCCATATGTTACTGCAGCTCATCACGCTTAAAGGGCCACTCCACCAATTTTACAACTTGAAATGTGTATACAGGGAAAAATAAGTACAGTGTTAAAGGCCTTTTTGTGGCTGCGGAAGAAGCTGCATGTAATCTGATAAATTGCCTCCAGTGATGTCACTCAGTGTTGCATTGTGGGTGTGTCATCGCTGACTCATCATGGACAGCTGATCAAAATCGATACGGCAGAACCAGGAGAAAGAACCTTTATTATTCCACACTTCCCTTTTCCCTTTTCCAAACCCCTGCTGCTTACATTACCCACAATGCCACTCAGCCGCTGAGTGACATCACTGGAGACAATTTATTGGATTACCAGCTGCTTTCTCTGGAAAAGTGCACTGCATTCACACATTTGGTGGAGCTTCCCCTCAGACAGCGCAGCGTATATCGCCTCACCTGCGTAGCGCCACGCCGCTTAAGCCACGTAGCCATCCGCGGTGATCTTTTTTCCTTGTTTCTGACGGAGGAGCTCAGGAGGAGAGTGTTTCCTGCTGCGTCTCTCAGCGCCTGGGTGTTAGCCAGCCGGGAGTAGCCTCATCCTCTCAGCCAGCGTGTGATTACAGTGGAGCTATATCATACAGTCGGTAGATGAAACAGTAGTGGGAGAAATTGAAGGGGGATTACTTTGACTGACAGGGTTCCCATAATTTTTTATCCCCCGCCCCCCCCAGAGACTCTTACGTAACTATTCCGGATTTCCTCTGCTGTCTGCTGACTGAAATAACAGGTCTCATTGTCTTAATGAGTGGATATAGTACACATTTAGACCAAAATAATAGTACTATCTGCATATTTTTTGTTCACATCCTTTTCCCCTCGCATGTCCCTGCTTCTCCTCATTCCTCTCAGTCTTTGACCAGCTCCCCTCCTCCTCTTCCTCCCCCTCCTCCTCCCCCTCCTCCCCCCCAGAGTGTGCCAGCCAGGCTGTGTAAATTTGCTCCAGATAATAGTGGACGCAGCGTGCCAACTTCTGGAGTTGTGGCTGCCGCTGCGGCTGTAACGGCTTGTTACCCAGCTGGAGTGATGGCTGCTCGGCTCCCTCCCTGTCTCCCTCTCTCCCTCTTTCCTTCCTCTTTTTCCTCCGTCTGCCCTCCTCTCCCTGTCTTTCTTTCATCCCTCTTTTCACACGCTCAAACTACTAGGGGGGTTACAGTTTCGCCTCGCCCCTCCTCGCTCGCTTTCACAGGCCATCATTCACCGTTTCCGTCCCCTTATCTCAACTGTACTTTACCGCTCCCCTTCCCCTTTTCTTCTCCTCTTCCTATCCTCCTCCCTCGTCTGTCTCAACCCCTCCCTCCCTCCAGCAGTAGTCACCCTTCTGAGCCATGCTCCAGCGCCACTCTGATCCCGATGAGACGAACGATGGGTGAGGAAACTGTGGCTACTGAAATGGAAGCCATTTTCTATCATGTGACTGTCGTCATTAGTCTGTGAACCTGCAGCCTTTTTGCAATCACACACAGCAGTTTGGTGCTTCGCTGTGGATTTGGCGTGATTATTTGACAGAAGGGTTCAAGGCCACCGGAGCCTCGCTGCTGTCCGGCGGCTGCACACCAAAGGTCAGAGTCCACGCTTTGTTTGCCAGAGTGCAGCTGTGGGCAGATAACACCTCTGCAGGGAGAGTCGCTTGATAAAGTAGGCAAATACATCAAGGCGAACCCGTGCACAGAGACAGACACATCCTTTCAGAGCTGGTTCTTAAACACACACACACACACATGCACCAAAAACACACAGGTGGCTCTGCGGTCTGCCCTTGTTTGGACTCATGTCATCTGTATCTTCTTGGCTCGGCTGCCCTCACAGCGGCCAGTCCTCTAGTTTGTGTTCGACTCCGCGGCACATTAAGCGACCCAGAGTTTATGTAATCTGATTGCAGCGACGCCGTGGCGAGCTGAGCCAGTCATTTCATTTCATTTCATTCCAGTCTACTCCACACAGGACGCGCAATTGCCCGCTCGCTCAGACCAGTGCCCCTCTGGCTGTGCTTTGCACCTGCTTACCTGGTGTACCAGCCAAGTTCTCCAGCCGGCCAAGTCCATTTGTCTGCTCCGACAACTCTTAAATGCACCTCAAGATTTGGCCGGAGTGAAGCAGCGGGTGACGTGAGAAATGGAATGGAGTTTCAAGTTAAGTTCGGAATTTAAACTTTGGCAAACCACCTGGGTTTTATTGAGGAGAACAGTGTTTTGTTATCCAGTGAAACAAGAACCCATCCTCAGAAATGACCAGCGATTTATTTATTTAATTGAACCTGGTGATCAAAAATAACGATCATTCTAAGATGTTTTGCAACTTTTGAACTTCTAAAAAAGTCAGGTCAAGCAGAGTTTCTCAGCTTTTCACCTCGTCTTTTGGGTCCTCAGGGGCTCCATGGGGAACTTCCTTACACCATCACGTTCTGCAGCGTTGACCCGTCACAGAAACCCGTGAAGCTTCCTCCTCTTGGCCGACAGGCGTTGGTTGTTGCCAAGCTACTAGCAAGTCACTTTCGCTCCTGTGTCCCTCTTATGGTTGAATAACTTTTCTATTTACTTTTTGGACACATCTGCATGGTCAGTAAATGAAATGAAACGATTGCACCACAGGAATATATGGCAGATCATCCATTCTCGGACAAATCAAATGTAAAATTGGGACTTTGAATGAGCCAGACTTAAACCTCAGAGCCCCCTGAACCTAATGATGTATGCCAACTGATGCTGCCTGCTGGAAAGGGGAAGGAAAACAGAATAACTGGAGGAGAGTCAGACTCCAGATTGTACAGATGTTCCTCATCTGGAGTTCTGTGTGTCTGTACATCTCCTGTCTTCAATAATTCATATAAACATGATTCATTTTCGACTCCACCGACCACAGTTACATCACCTCTCATGTTCTACAGCTGCATTCCTCCACCGACGTCTTTCTTTATAGCGCTATATTGACTCTCAGAGTGACGGGACCGTGCAGCATCTGCAAGCACGCCGCAGGAATAGTTAAGCGGACGAAATCTGTACGCCGTCAATCAAAGAGCCTGATTGTGTTGCAATCTCCGTGTGAGATGAGGCGAGGTATCTGATCCCGTGGCCTCCTGTGACATCCCGCTCTGTTTGTTGTCTTCGCCTACCGAGGATTCCCCTCTTCCCTTTGCCGAGGCCCCCTTTTACAATTTAGATTTATGGAAATGCCTCCTAATAGAAAGCTGCTTTCACAGGATGACAGACAGCGATGATGAGGCGTGTGCGCCGTATAGCTACCGGTGGCGGGCCTGCCTGAGAAGATCACACCTCCGGATCCGACCGCCAATTTAATAGGAGACGTACGCGTGGGCTGTTAGTTATGTCAGCAGATTGGATTCGGGGGAAAAGAAAGTGGGATAATTTTATGTACGTCTGTGCAGGATTTGTGTCTGCGGGCCTCCGTCTACATGTGCGTGTGCCTTTTGATTGTGTGCTCGTACAAGAGCGCGAGACGGAATGTGCGCACGCCGGTGTGTTGGGAGGGAGGCGGCGGCTGTGGGAGGGGAAACCAGAATCATTAGAATAACAATGACATTGTAATCTCTCTCTCTCGGTGGATGTCATAGGTTTTAGGCGTAATACCAGCGTGTGTTTGCTCAAACAGAGTTTGAAGCGTGTGAAGCAGGAGGAGGGCTCTGCGGAGACGGGGTTAAAAGGGAAAGATTAGATACACGTGGCCCTGTTTGCATTCAGGGATAAGAAGCTGTGGTGAGACTCGCCCGATTATTCCTGTGTCATGATGACATGCTTTCCCGCGGAACATCTGAAAACACGCGGGGGGTGGGGGTTTGAATAATCTTGTGCACGCATTCATCGGAGTAATAACTGCGAGGCTCAGACGGGATGAAGTGCCGAGGCTGCTTTCAATGGGCGCAATTCAGTGAAAGGCAATTGAAGGCATCGTCGCAAGGCCTCTAAACTCACATGGTCATGAGCGGCCGCACTGATACGGGTCACTAACAAAGATGGTACTATTAAACGCTGGATGCAAAGTGCTCTGTTGGAGTGCCCTCAGAGCACGCGCTTAATCGCGGTCAAGTGCGTATTCATTTACTACGCTCCGCTAAATTAGAGCGCTTTTAGCTGAGCTCAAAGGCTTCGCGCATATGATGTCTAAGAGATAAACAAAAAAACGGTTTATACAATTTGTGCAATAATGGCTTTAAATAAACATAAATGTGGATGGAATTTGTAATTCTCAGAGGGAAATATTAGGCATAATTGCCTCCCTCGAAAAGCCAAAGCACGGGAAACCGAGCGGAGGGAAATGATTGCAGTTAGCGGAGGCCTTGTGGTTTTTTTTCGGAGGGTGTCATCCTTTCACTTTTTGCTACTGTGTCATTTTCCGTGTGGTGGCTTGAAGTGTGGATGAATGCAGGCAAAGATGTGTTGAGCTTTCTTGGACGCTGACTGATAGAGCTGGCAGCGGAGCAGAGAAATCCATTTCCTACTGAAACAAAAGAAGGGATAAATATAACTCAACAACTCAAGATGCCAGCGAGTCCTCTCATTATCTCGGCTCTTGATAGCAGCAAAGAGGGAAGAGTAATGGACTAACCTCCGCTGCTAATCGCTTTTTTATAGGCTCCTATAGAAGGTCTTCCTTTAGGGAAGATTAAACTTTCTATTTCCACTGTGCGAACCGCCACTCTGACTGAAAAGATCAGCGCGCAATGAGCAAAATATGACTCATTGAACCTTTTCAAACACTTCCGTCGACTAGCAGGTTTGTTGATTCTCGTTCCAAG
This sequence comes from Diplodus sargus, assembly GCA_903131615.1. Classification (NCBI taxonomy): domain Eukaryota; kingdom Metazoa; phylum Chordata; class Actinopteri; order Spariformes; family Sparidae; genus Diplodus; species Diplodus sargus. The sequence continues at coordinate 1,869,426 of CAEMYA010000103.1, read as the reverse complement.
TTGTCTGTTTGATTCGCAGCGTATCACTTTTACTTAAGCATTAAGATTTCACGCTGAACATTAATCATCCGGGGAATAACGCATTAATCCAGGGCATGAAATTGCAATCTCCCATTTTCTTTTTCCCAACCAACAACAATGGATTTAGCACCGTAAACGGATTTTGGTTTATGTTCTTTATCTTTTTCGCGATACAATTGCAGTAAATATGAATTTAGGAGATCAAGCAAATTTGGCTGCATTGTTAAGAAGCTTAGTATGGGGGGAGAAATCACAAAAGCAGACGACCTGCTGCCTGTTCCAGGCTGACAGGGGTTTTGCTCTTTCTCCAGAGGCCACTTCGTAAAGCCTGCTCTATCCCGATTCACATTGCTGGCTGCTGCACTGCCCGCAGGCTGTTGTGTCCGCAACCCTCAGATGATGATTTGCATAGCTTTATCATTCCACGTTTTCTCATGTCTGGCCTTGCCCGTTTCCTTTTTTCCTGCTTTTTAGCTTCTTTTTCATGAGATAATCGGCCACGGTGCAGCTCTCTGTGACCAGGCCTGGCACTTGGCAGCGGCCACTTGCCCGGTGGCTGGGGAAATCACCAACGTTTCAACACGGAGGGGGGGGGAGAAACAAAAACCAGCCATAGTGACAGAGCGCAAGGAAGCCAGTGGGACCAGTTTGCTTAACAAGCGCTCAGAAGCAGCCCGGATGAGTGTGCCAGCGCTGTGTTTTGTGAGCCCGGCTATTCATTATGAATGGAAAGTTTCGCAACAAAACTGTCTTTTCTCGCAGCTCGCGTCGCGTCCTGAAAATACGAGCACTTGTCTGTCTCTCTTGACTCGATGCTCTCCTTTCTTTGCCTTCCACGCCTGCCAAAGAGATTGTCAGATGAGAGCAAAAAAAATGGAAATCTACCGACACTGTCCGTGATATTTTGAGTTTCTTTTCTTTCTATTCTTATGTGATGCAACACGCTCGAGCAGCTGACAGTTTGTCATCACGCCAGTCCATCTGTCTTCCTCAGCGCAAACGACCGCGATTGTGGCGCGTCAACAAAAACTGAACCTATTTCAGAAACCGGGACTTGTGTGTTTTGGTGTTCTCTGATAGAGCCAGACAACTGTTCCCCGTCGGAAGAAGATATCGCTGATGTTGCAAATAGTCACATTATTCCTCGCGCGTAGCGGCAGCTAAAATTTTCAAAAAGCTGCTGACTTTCATGTGCGACTAAAAAGCGGGAAAGTGCTGACTTCGTTCTTACTCACCCGAAATTCTATTCACCACCAACACAGTCATGCCCTCTTCTCTTTCTAGGTCAGTAGGTAACGACGTTTAAGTATGAATCATTCCTGGTCGCATTTATATGTTAATTTTTCCTTCTCGGTAATTCTGACTCCTCGAAAAAAAACATAAAGGCACGGCTTTGAACTAAAGAGCACGAGGGGCGATCTGGTGTTGTTCGTATTCTTTTCAAGTCTACTCCTTCGGCTGCATAGTGCAGAAAGGTCTCTGTCAAGTGCAACAAAGAGGTGGTCATGCAATCAACTTAAACAAAGCCTTCATTCCCTGTG
>CAEMYA010000103.1:1851195-1867826 GCA_903131615.1 Diplodus sargus | reverse complement strand
AAGAAAGGAGCGGAAGAAAAGATGGATGGGAGTAAATGTTGTATACACATATACGATTAAGGGGTGGGGGTTGTAGCGAGAGCTCGAAAGGGCAAAAGGCTGCGGGGCTCGGGGCAGAAAGCTGGCTCAGCAGGAGGCTGATTATACCTCCAAAGGGATCCACTTTGCACATCTAGCATGTACAAACTCAAACAAAGGAGCACGGCAGCGCGCACAGGCAGCTGAAGGCGAGGGTGGGTGGGGGGGGTCCGGGCCCTCGCGGCTTTTTTAGAGCCTGTGGCACTTTTATGACCATGCTAATAAAGTGCTTCTGGGACAGAGCACCTCCCACACCTCTGCCGGCACACACGCCAAGAACAGCTTGACTGGGCCTTAGGAGCTGTGTTTATGGACACATGGATCAATACGCTCCCTAAGGGTCTATATTTAAGTCTGAGCTGAGTAGCGTACCCGTTGATCACAAGGAGGGAGGGAGGGACCCCAAGATGGCCATTACCAGATTTGGGCCGAGGGTCTATGAAAGGGCAGTCACGGTTCAGAGGGGAATCCCGAATCGGCTCTGCAAATCAAAACCTGCCTCGAACACAGTCGCCGTCGTAGCGGCGCCGCGGCATCTCTCCGTATATATAACGCTCCGGTTCCCATCTTCAGAACCCGAGTGCTTGTTAATTCAAGGCGCAGTCGTTGATTATTCCAGCCACATCTTTCACCCTTGATTCTCTGCGCCCTCTCTGCTGGAAATGCAAATCTGGAGCGTGACAAACGATGTAGGGCCGCCTCTGACACGTTGGAGCCCCTGGCGTCCCCGTGTCGCTCCCCAGCTTACCTCCTCCAGCTCCGCAGTAATTACCCTTGTTGGATCGCTACGCCTAATCATACTTGATTTTGGGATGCACCGCCATTGTCTCCACTTGTTAGCCCCTCACACTGCTTGGTTCTGATAGAGTACACTGATAATACTGAGGGAATGAGGCACACACACACACACACACACACACACACACACACACACACACTGTATATTCTGTTGCCTGGTGTCTTTATGTGTACAGATCTAATACACGGTAGCTGATTCATTTAAAGATGATTGTTGTGCCGCCAGCGATTAATCCCCTCCACAATCTGATCATGTCAGCAGGAGATGAATGGAATAAAGGGATAAAAAAACAACAGCAATGTTGAGAAAAGATAATTAATAAATTCAGATCCTGTAAAACAGGCCCCCTCCAAAGAGCAGAGAGCAACGGGGGGAGGGGAAGAGTGGAAGTGGCTCCCAATTTGTTCTCACTTTGTTCCAGTAATAAGATCCAGGCCCTCCTTTCCAATGGACGAGATAATTAACTCCCGGGGACAGACTGCACGGAGCTCCGTCTCTTGGTTTATGGCACGTGGCGAGCGATCTCTGCAGCCCGGCATTACCGAGCATGGTTAAACGCATAAATTGCAGACTTTGCTTGATGTATGTTTTTGCAGATAGATGTGGAGAGGGGACAAAAGATAGCAGAGTCTGTTGATTGGTTTGCAGCCGGAGACGAAAAAAAAATGTGAGCTGAGGGGGAGAAAATTAACTGAGGAGGAGGAGGCGTCTGTTTTAAAGGATAAGCACACAGGAATTCCAGCTGTGTGCTTCTGTATCTGACATTTATTGTTGGATTTTTATGAAAGGTCGCCTCCACACATGTTTTAACGGATGCACAAAAATTCTCTCGTGTGTGTCTGACATGGTTTTTGCAGAAAATTACAGTGAGATTACCAAAGTAAAATCCCTGAAATGGTATTTATTCGTTCCGCCTCATGAAATATTGAAGAACATCTGAATGTGCAAACAGTTTTGGTATTTAACGGAGTCCGGTTTCCTCATCACACTTGTGTACGCTGAATATTGGACCGGATTTGGCTTCTTAGCTATTTGTGATGTCACAAAACATGCGCGAAGGCCGGCCTCTTAAAGGTGCAGTTTGTAAAAAAGTAGATTTTTGAGTCTAGTTACCAACTTGTCATATACTTACCTTTAAGGAATTTATACTTTCAGCAATTTAAAGTTAAAACATGTTGAAGTTTCCAAGTCAGAATTGCTTTCTTGTAAAGGTGAACGTGTATTATCAATCACAACGGCCTCATGTTATGAATGATAATATGCTAAATTATATATATTCTCAATAAAAAAGCTATTTCAAGCTGCGTGACCGAGGATGAATGGGCTTAAATAAATTATCAATTGGATTTAATGATGTCTGATGAGTCATTGTCAAGTCTCCCAGGCTTTATGTGAAATGTGAGTCTGGGTTGGATTTTGTTCTGTTCTTAGAAAACTCGCTTGCTCAGTGTGTGACAGCAGCCGCCGTAGCATGAGTCAGGTCAGGCTAATATCTGTTTCTGGAACCCGCCTCACTTTTTCCTGCATTGTCCTGCCGTGACCAGCAGCTCCTCTGGAACGTGCACCATAACGGCTTCCTCCCATTGTCTCTTTTAAACCTCCACTCCTCTTCTTCACAGCTCATCGCTATACTGAGGATGAACTCTGACCTTTTTTCAAGCAGCTTGTAATCTCTAATGAAGAGCCTTTTCCATTTTGTGTTTCCTGTGTAGGATATGTGAGTCATGCTGCGATATCTAACACCTCCCCTCTCTCTTTCTCTCTCTTGTTTTCTTTTCCAGAAACATGTGAAGACCCTTGCGAGGATTTGACCCGCAAGTTAGCCTTCGACAACAAAAAGGCGAAGGTCTCCTCCCTTCTTCCCCTCGTCCATTCTCTCTGCTTCCTCTGCATTTTCCGTGCGGGCCCGTTAAACATGGAGGGCCGGCGGGCTACACGCAGGACTTTATCACCTGACCCTAAAGTAGGAGCCGCCGCTGCCCTGCTGGGCTTCTGGCTCTTAGCGATCCCCGCCTTGTGCAGTGGGCAGACATTCACTAGTTTCCACCCAGAGCGTCGGGACTGGGTCTTCAACCACCTGACGGTTCACCAGTCCACAGGGGCGTTGTATATCGGAGCAGTCAACCGTGTGTACAAGCTCTCAGGCAACCTGACCCTCCTCGTTTCTCATGATACAGGCCCAGAGGACGACAACAAGGCCTGCTACCCCCCTCTGATTGTACAGCCCTGTACTGAGCCCCTTGTCTCGACCAACAACGTCAACAAGCTTCTCCTCATTGATTATTCCCAAAATCGGTTGCTGGCCTGCGGCAGCCTCTACCAGGGGGTGTGTAAACTCCTCAGATTGGATGACCTCTTTATCTTAGTGGAGCCCTCCCACAAGAAAGAGCACTACCTCTCCAGTGTGAACCAGACTGGGACCATGTACGGGGTCATCGTGCCTTCACAGGGCCAGGATGGCACCCTGTTCATCGGCACGGCAGTAGATGGAAAGCAGGACTACTTTCCGACCATCTCCAGTCGGAAGCTGCCCCGCGACCCTGAATCATCCGCGATGCTGGACTATGAGCTGCACACTGACTTTGTGTCCTCCCTCATCAAGATACCGTCAGACACGCTGGCGCTGGTCTCCCACTTTGACATCTACTATGTTTACGGCTTCGCCAGCGGCAGCTTTGTTTACTTCCTGACCGTCCAGCCCGAGACTCCGGAGAACAGCATGTCGTCGAGCGGATCCACGAGCGACCTCTTCTACACTTCTCGCATCGTCCGCCTCTGCAAAGACGATCGCAAGTTCCACTCCTACGTCTCTCTCCCTGTCGGCTGTGTGAAGAACGGCATCGAGTACAGGCTGCTGCAGGCCGCCTACCTCGGCAAGCCGGGCCGCGTTCTCGCCGCCTCGCTCAACATCAGCGCCCAGGACGACGTGCTCTTCACCATCTTCTCCAAGGGCCAGAAGCAGTTCCATCGCCCGCCGGATGACTCAGCGCTCTGCGTGTTCACCATCCGAGACATCAACGCACGAATCAAGGAGCGCCTGCAGTCCTGCTACCAGGGAGAGGGGAACCTGGAGCTCAACTGGCTGCTCGGGAAGGATGTGCAGTGCACCAAAGCGGTGAGTAACAGTGATAAACGCTGACTAGAAACATGCACACATACATAAATGTACTGCACATAGACTATGCACTTCCTGCTCACAGGAAATTATCCTGGCCTTTTCCCTGTGATGACAATGTGGTTGATTATTGTACGATTAGCGGTCCAAAGCTGCTCTTATTGGGGAGAAAGTCAATTATGATTCACACCGTTTATTCTTGCCTGTACATCCTTAAAGGTGAAGCAATATGGGGTAAAACATTTGTATTCTGTCCACAACGGTCCAATGACATTGACATCTTGTTTCCTTCCCTAAAGTTAGATAGTAAACAGCGAGGCAGAGGCCAAAGCTTCTCAGTGAGCCAACAAACCGCAGCGCTCAACGTTTTGAGGGCGCGCGCCGTAATGAAAATAAACACGGCAATCAGGACGCGCTCTTGACTGCCGTGCGTTATCGAATGACTCTCACACAACATGAAATTGTGTCAAATTGTTTTACAGCTCTGGTATCAGGGAGCATCCACTTTCAAGTATTTTTTACAGTGAGAGAGATATTCTCCTCGAGCGCAATTCAAAAAATAAACACGCTCTCCCCGTCTACAGCGAGGAGAAAGTAGTCGGGGGGGAATCGCTCAAAGTTAGTCTCGCCTCTGAAGCTGGCGTAGATCACACACCCGTCTATTCCTTCTGAAATCCCCAATTATGCTATAATACAAGGCCATGTATCTGTTACATGTTGTCAAGTAAAATTAAGTTTCTTGATTTTCCCTCGTTCCCAGGAGGCCACGGTCCTCTGTGCTTTCCTTCTGTAATTGCTAATAGGATTTTAGGAATATTAAGAATTAATGACTAGCTAAGTGTAGGACTAGTCAGTTACAGCACGTGTGTGTGTGTGTGTGCGTATGTGTGTGATGGAGCTGTGGCGCATGTATTTTTAGGATTAACGATAACTAACCGTGAAGATGATGAGAGCCGCTGATCAGCCTCGTTTGTTGCTAATCCCACCAGGGTCACTTCGATTGACCGCTGTTATTAAAATCAGTAAATTCCCCCATTAGCACAATGTCAGAGGTGATTGTCAGGAGCAGGGAGATGTTATCTGCAGCCAGTGCTGTTGGGTTTTATTAGCTCTGCGGAGAAGGCGGGAGGCGAGGTTGGAAGAAAGGCGAGTGGGCGTAGGAAGGAGACACGGTGGTCTGTGACAATCCTGACGTTGGGAGGCTTTTCTATCCGTGGGAGCTCAAATTAGAACCTTTTTCAAGTTTCCTCAGACGAATCCCCAATCATCGCAGTGTGCTCTGAAGGGTGCCAGCCATTACCTGCAAAGCTGCACCTCCCACTCCATTCTCCAGGCAGGCACTGCCAATACCGCTCAGCTCTCCTTTTCACATTATACACTGAGGATACACGTGCTGTGCAGCCACAGAGATAAGGAGATGTGGAATAAGACCGTGTCCTCATGCTCGTTGAGCAGCCAATAAATCCATAGTATAATATGGATTATGCAGATTGATGTCAATGGATGAGGAACTCTTAAAGCCTATACAAATTACATTTAACAGCCGGCTATGTCAGCCATGCTAACATTGGCTGCATGCTGTTAAATCCCCTACTCAAGCAGTGTGGCGGCTGCTTTAATGTGCGCACATGTTTCACATCTTGTTTTTCTTCAATAGATGTTCATTCATGACTATGTGCGGTATTTTTTTTTTTTTTTAGAGGAACCCATGTCTGAGATCAATCAAGTATGAGGTGGGTCAAGGTCAGACCAACATCAGAGACTGTGTTTTTTTTCTTAACTCTTAACTGCACCTTGCTCGATCTCGGAGTAAATTACATATGCAGTCCTGCTTCCTTCATCTGGTCCGTCGCTAACAGCAGGTCAGTCAGTCAGCTCAAAAGCGGTGAGAACCTTAATTATACCCCCAGCTCGCATTCCCTTCTCGCAGACGTTTCGCCGCGTGTGTGTATGTGTGTGTGTACGCTTACATGCAGGCCAAGGCTAACGCTGGGAGTGGAACTGAGGCTGAGCCAGGGGATTCAGACACAGCAGCCAATCAAAGATTTATCACCCAGCCGTCCAGCCTCCTGCCATCTGGAGATTCACACCATCCTCTGTAGTCACTCCCGAGGAAGAGAGCCATGATGGGATTCTTTCTCTATCAGGCTGTCTGTGTGTGTGTGTGTCTTTCTCTGGCTTACACAATCATCCTGTCTCGCGTTTTCGCTCATGCCCCACTGACTAATTAACCGCTCGTGAGAGCAAAGGGGAGCTGGTATTGATAACACTGACACACCCTTGGGAGGGAAACTCTGAGAGTAGATATCCTGTCACATCTAATTCATCCCGCGATCACATTCCACATCAAATGGAACAATTTATTGTATTGTTTAACAAGTAACCGTGGTCTATTGTCGGAGCAGACCAACTGTTTCCCAGCGTGGATTAAAGGTTTTTTACTGTATTGTGAGTTATTCGATACGGATTAATCACACTGGGTCCGGGTGCTATTCTTGCCTGTGCGCAGTGCTGCTAAAAATAACCAATGTAATTTGTATGAAACAGACTGAGACGTGGCAAATCTACATTTCTTCTCGAGATTTGCGATAAGGCAGGGGGGAAAACCAAAAAGAAAAAAAAAAACTGCAACAAGGTGCAAGAAGAAAACTCAACCGCACGGAGTTCGGGGGGGGGATTTGGCTTCGGCTGCCAAGTCTGCTAAGTGTACACATCATCTAAACAATCAAGATTATAATCAGAACCAAAGTGCTCTGGAGCCCAACAGACCATGTGTGGAATAGCTGCTTGCATTTGAGGGGAGGAGCTATCGAAAAAGCCAAAGTCTGGACCTTAAGGCTGTTCTCTTCTTGTTTTCCAACCTCAATCTCACATGTTTAAAACAGTCATGTGTGGTGCATTGTATTCAACAGTGGCAAAATATACTAATGCAATTTTTTTTCTTGTTTAAACACTGCAGTGAGGTTCCCCCCCCCCCCCTTAGCACTCCAGTGCTATTTTGAGCAAAGGAAATAAAAGGAAGCGCCATAAAGTGAGGGGCGTGTCCATAAGAGCGGAGGCGATTATTCCCTGTCAGCATTATTGCTTTTACTCCGCTCGTGAAAATCTCCGTAGTACTGAAAGGTTTTTACAGCCGTGGTGTGTGTAGTCAGAGAGTGGCTGAGCTGCCTCCCAGAGTGGGAAATGTCACTCAGTGCAGTCTGCTTATAGCATCCTGACAGGGACGAAGACAGAGACAGAGAAGGAGACAGACGAGAGGAAGATATAGTGACAGAAAGAGAATTAATGAGCCGAGGGTGAAGAGTCGGAGGATATATTTAAATATGCAGTTTGTGAGCGGGAGAGTATAGGATGTATACATGGGAGGAGCGCTGGGCCTCGGCCTGCCCGGCCATCTCACTTACTCCACGTGGCACTTTGAGGCCACTGCCACTCCGGCTGTCTCGGCTGACCTGATTCGACACCAGAAAGGCCGCTGTCGCGCCCCTCGGTCGCCACCTCCTCTTGTCTTATTCGAGAAAGACTGCATGAAGGAGTCTTCACTCTGAGCAATTCTTGGGAGATGTATTGTAAAATCACACCCAGAATTGAAGTCAAGCTGACTGTGACTCTATCCCATTTTCAATTTCTTCCCCGACTCTTCATTTTTGAGGGCTCCCTTGCACCTCAGAACAGAGTTACAAGGGGTGGTGATTAGTCTCTGCATTAGGGCTGTTTCCCTTCCTGTAACCCTTTAAAATCAAACGCATTTTCTGTGTTGTGAAAAACTCACTGACTCACAGGATTCCTGTACGTCTTTTCTCCAGTTTCGCTCGGCTGAATTCTTCTTTTATCGTTCATCAATTTGATGTTAAACTTGAGAATAACAAATGTGTCACAGTTAACGTGGTGGACTGTAGTGCTGCTATCATCCATGGACTCTCATTATGTTCCACTGGGGAACATCTGAGTCACGTCCGAACTTTGTTGCTCGGATTTAGGAAGATGTCAGGCATCAAATAGATTGACTGCAACATTGAATGATGTCAAAATGTGGGACAGTATTGCACAAATCAGTAATAACAATGTCATGTTAGCTAGCGAGGTGTTTAGCCACAGAGTCTTAGGAGTGATCACCCAAACGAAGGGGAAGGGGTTAAGTGGTAAAGGCGTGTTTTGGGACTGGACCTTCATGGTAGTGATCATTCGCTAATGAATGGGTAAATACAGATTACTGCAGCCTCTTCTCTTCCATACATATTTCAGGGTTGTGCGGTTATCGTGCAGTGTGTTTGCTGGTGCACATAGTTATCATGCAGCCCGTGTCTTCCTGCAGAGGTGTGATGATAGGCCAGGGTAATGAGCCACGGTGAGAGCAAGGTGGAGCTCAGTCAGGCGGAGCTGAAACATGTCTGCCAAGTGGAACAGAAAGGCAAACGTTTGTCTGGCTCGGAGACGCCGCCGCACACCTCCACCTCGCTCTGACCTCGCTCACTCCTTCTGGCTCACCTCTTTCACCCCCTCATTTCCGCCTCCGACGCTCTCCGACAGCGCCGCCGCCGCTTCCACAACTTTGGCCATCGCTCTCTCCGCCTGTCTCACTCCGTCACCTTCATCTTTCCTCCTTACTGAGCTGTCTGCTTTCATAATACTCTGCATCTCAGCCTCTCCGCTCTGCTAATGTCTTATTCTCTAAGTCTGTCTCCCCTCTGAGGTATTTTTGTCGCTCCACCTCATACGGAGCATTTCATGTCGAGGTTTTTCTATGTTTAATGTGACACGTTTGTCTCATAGTCATGATCACCTCTTTTTCTTTTGATGTTTTTTTTAAAAGTTTCTCTCTTCATGCTCTAACTGTTATTTCCCTCTCCGTCTGCAGCCCGTGCCCATCGACGACTCTTTCTGCGGTCTGGACATCAACCAGCCTCTCGGCGGTTCTCAGCTGGTGACCGGTCACACTCTCTACACTGAGACTCGGGACCGCATGACTTCTGTCACCTCCTACGTCTACAATGGCTACTGTGTTGCCTTTGTGGGCACCAAGAGTGGACGTTTAAAGAAGGTGAGTACAGACTCCTTTTTTCCTCTTCTCACCCAGCACTTAAAGGCCCGTTGTTGGAGATTTCTGCCTGCTCCATCACTGTGATGCATAAGGACTCAGGCCGGCCAGTGGTCCTCGGGGTACAGACACTGTGAAGTGGTCTTATTTCCGTGCAGATGGATCATGGTCACAGTGAAACTTATCTCCTTAATATTTAATGCCTGCTGTCAAAGCGTCGGAGAGAGGTAATGGTGACGGCTAGCTCACTGTAGTGGTCATTACCAGTTCCTTGTTAAGTGAGCTCCAGTGTCGCAGTGTTGAATAACCTGCGCCGGCCCATTAATTTTAATAGGCACCTTTTTGCCTGTTGCCTACTGAGAGGTAAAAGAGAGAGCAGACCCGCGCTCTAAACCTCCTGGTCTCGGTTAGAGACCACAGATGCCGTTGAGGGTTGAAGGCTACTGGCCAGTTAATAATGATAGATTTCACACCTCAGCCGCAGGAAACACAGTAATAGCCGAGATTCATTTTTTGACAGGATAGAACAGTGAGGAAAAGGAGTGCTGTGCTCTGGGTTCGGATGATACCAGGTGTCAGATTGTCAATCAGAAGTGTCTGATCAATTTGCAGCAGCTGTTGCACTGTTTCCTCTCCACTCCAGAGAGCTGATGCATAGACTATACGTCGAACGTGTGTAAATGTTAACGGTGCGCTTGGATGTAGATAAATATGTGTTTGTGTGGGTGCACCGTTCCACAATAGTTGTCTTGCATACTGATGGTTCTTCCGGAGCTACATTTAGACAGCTGGTTGAAGGATTTGTCAGTATTCACTTGGCTCCTCGTCGCACGGGGGTGCCTGTTTGAGTGACAGCAGGAGTGTGTCACAGGGCCGTAGCTGGCTCGCACCGCCATCCCTCCCCCTACCAACAGCTGCATGAGGCTCAGCGGAAAATATTGAAAAAGAAAGAGAGAGTGGCTAAAACCAATTTTGATACCTCCTTTTTGGCAAGTTCTTTGTTATTTCAAGCCCGGCGGTGCAACACAAATGGCGTTGGCCTTGGTTATTTTGGGTCTTCATCTATTCATAATTAAATCAATACACCAATCGGGCTGCGGTAGGGGGGGAATATTCATTCGATGTAATACCGTGTTTGAGCTGTTTAATAATTTAGCACCCTTTTTCAACTTGGTTAAATTAGATGAGACGGAATGGAGTGTTTTCCCCACTGTGCTGCCGCTGCTTGCACGTCGTGTTTATCTCCCTGCTTCCTTCCACACTCGTCTCTGCAGCCGCCACCGCCGCCTGCCTTCAAATCCATGCAAAATAGCCTTGCGTGCTGCTGTGTTCATGGGCTCACTCCTCAGAGGGGCCATGACTGTAACCACAGTAACGCTAACATGGGGGTGGAATTAACCAGGATATGAGAGTGGTACCAAGAGAATGGGTACCACGGTCTGGTGGCCAGAGCAGCAAAAAAAGAAAAACCTTGCAGAGCGCTCAAGCACAGAGATCGAGCCTCACGGCAACAGAATAAGGTAGTAGCACCACTTGCACCAACAGAACCCATTAGAAAACATCTTGTTAATGAGTATCAGCTTATTTTTTTGTCATCCTAATTAATTATCAGTCTGTCATTAAGGAGTGGCCAAGATGAGAGGGTGCATTTTAGTTTGCTGGCAGACTAAATACCTTGATTGTACCCAGAAAAAGCCGGACAGTAACTCTCAACATGATGTATTTTGAAGTGTTGTGTGTTGAGAGCAATGAAAAATGGAAGATTTCTCTCTGCTGCAGACTGTTTGCACTGCAAGTTTCCTCCTCCGGTTCTGAACTCCATCTGAACCCGATTTGTTTGAGGCCATGTAATGGTTACAGGAGCTGCCACCAGTGTTTGTTTGCGTGCAGGTATGTTATTGGACAAAAGGTCCCGCCGCGATTTGCATACAGGCACATGATACAGTAAGTGCTGACTGTCCGCTTAATGTGCATGAGAGAGAGAATGACCACAGTAAGCTTTACCCGCCGTGGCAGTCTGCACCGGCGTGGAAACAAAAAGAAAGCATTACTTTTTTAATAGGCAATGAATAAACAATGACGCTGCATGACAGCGGGAGGCAGAGGACTGCTTTCCCCCGATCTCATTGTTTAGGTGTCTGCCTGCATTTCAGCGGGCCTCTAACAAGGATGTTTTTACATGGCGAGTGTTATCCCTCGACTCCCTCGGGTGTCACAGGGAGGGCCGAGGGGTGAGGCTGACCTGACGTGCCCTGGCTGCAGCTTCTCTGCAGAAGGCTGATAAGCTCCTGCAGAGTTGTGTGGTGCTGCAGGCTTCCTTCACATCTGAGCATGACACAGCTATAGGGGTGACAAGATGCCTCGCTGGCGATACAGTTCGATACCTTCGCCGCTTTTTCATGCAACCCGAAAGATAGACGGATGGGCAAAGGGAGGAAGGGGTTGGGGTGTTTTTTGGGGGGGGATGCTTGGTTAGGGGAGGGTGTGAGTGTGATCCGCGATGAGAGGAAATAAGAAAAGGAGAAGCAGGACGAGGCAGAGATAGAAGGAGAAGGAGGAAGGTGCGAGGGGAGAGAGGAAGAGACCGTTGAAATGTGAATTTAGTGCCGCCAAAGAAACCAGGGCTGCACCGCTGCCTGTAATTGGATTGGCTCCCTTCCCAAAGAATCCCTCCCTCCCCTGCCCTCCATCTCCCGCTTCCCCCATTCAATCCCGCTCCTCCATCCCTCCCCTCTCGCTCGCTCTCCCTGCAGACCGGCTCCTGTATATGCTGCTGTTTCCTGGGCTTTGCCGGAGCATGGCGAAGCAGGAGGGATAGTGTTTGCGGATACAGCTGCTTGTGGCCGGCTTTAGCAGGGGATTGATTGAGGAAGAGGGGTTAAGAGGGTGGGGGATAAAGCGGCTCCTAAGGTGGGGAGAATGCATGTACATACAGAGAGAAACAATAGCTGTGCAGTTGTGAGCCTCAAACAGTATCAGGTGTGCAGGTTGTGAAGTGCTTACGCTACATTTTCTCTTTTTTTTTTAGTGTGATGTCGGATCAGACAAACAAATCTATAGGTGCAGTTTTCTCATTTCAAACCGACCAAGAGTGAAAGCTACTACTATTATACAAGTGTTACGTGATGAATGTGGAGCCCGAGTGTCATGAGGCTTTTAGAAACTGGCGGTGGACTTCTGGGTGGCACCCCTGGAGGCAGTGATTGATTGTGGAGGGCAGCAGATGTTCACCTCAGCAGAAAGATGCGAGGAGCAATCAATATCGCGAGCCCTTTTTTTTTTTCTAGCTACAGTGAAACCAGTTCCAATCGGGGCCGAATGGGAGCACAACTAGACTTTTAGACTTCAGAAGGCGTTCCAGTGAGCTTCTCGTCCTGCCCATGACTTAATGTCCTATTTAAATTCCAGACCTAGATATACATTGACGCACTAGGCTGTATATTATACGCACCAGGCTCCATCACGGACGTTATCGCTCTTATGTACCCGGAGACCAAAAAGAGTGCTACAGGGCTCTGCGGGTCAAATTATAAAGATATGTGATCTCTGTGCGGTTTATTCTGGATACACATTACCCAAGAATTGCATCATCTGAATTGGAATTGGCTGTGTGTGGTTCACTTTGTGCTTAAGCACAGACATATCCCGCGCGGGGACGGACTGGGATTGGTGGGAAGCAACGGCGGCATTAAGGAGGAGAGGAGCTGCGGGGAGCGCTCGCCTTTGATATCGACGGAGATGGAGGGCACGGCAGCACATGTAAAATTGGATGTTGAAAGACATCCCAGCAATAGATGAACGGGGAGGTTAGAGCAAGCTCAGCAGAGGCGCATTCAGGATTCCCCTGCTAATCAGAGTCAATTCGCAGACAGTGAGAACGAACATCCTCCATCCCAGTTGTACCGTACGGAGCAGGCGGGGGTTAAGAGCTGCTGAACCGGAGACCAAAGAGATGCATTCCCAGATGGCATCGTCTCCTGTGTGCTGCATTCAGCAGAGATACTCGGGTCTATGAAGGGTAATTTATGAATAAATAAAATGTGTAATTGACTCATGAAACCCCTGACAAGAAACTATATCTATATTTTAGAAATAGCTGTTTTTTTCCAGTAGTACCTCCTCAATATTTTGACCTGAGCTGCGTGTTTTGTTTTCTTTATTTTGAAACCACAAACGACGGAGGTGGATGTTGGTGTTTAATGGAAGTCAGGGGTTGATTAGTAGTCGGTTGTATCAGCAGTAAACCATGGATGAAGCAAATGTCTTCCGGCTCTTGATGATGTGCCGCTTTTGGCCTAATTAATTCTTCTCATCATGCCCTGATGAATAATCAGGAATTGGTTTGGATGATGCCCCTGGCAGCTGAAGGGGGGACGACTTGAAAGGGGCGGCTCAGGTGTTTAACCTGACGAGTCCTGTTGAACCGGTTGAAGGAGCAGAGGGTGCGCGGCCGGCTCACCTGGCTCCCTCTCTGGCCTGAATACCAACAAAGACGTGTGTGTTTTTTGCAGACAGCGCTGGAGTGTTGCTGAGGGTAAGCAGCTGATCTCAGGGCATAAAGTAGCGGCAACTTGAAAGGGTTTGTAAATGCACGCAGCTGCTCCTACAGGGTCCTGGTGGACAAGTGGTCAACCTCCCCCCTCCTCCAACTGCTCGCTCACCGCTTTCTGTTGTGTTCGCCCCCAATGAGTATCGTAGTCGGTCCTTGGATTGGTCGCCATGAGAGGAAATGTGATCTGAGAGCTTTTGCTGTCAACCCAGCGGCTGCTCGCCAGCTTGACGTTTTCAGGCGACCGGGCTCGGCCCTCTCTTTAATAAAGTTATGTTGAAGTGAGGAAGCTGCTTAGTAGTCCGGGCTCAATGTTTACCGCCCACGTTGAGTGTCAGCACGGTAATGTTGGAGGAAGTTTAGAAGGACAGGAAGAGGAAGAGAGAGGACGACAGGTGGGAAATGACAGAGATTGAGAGACACAAAGATGGACAGATAGACGGAGAACCACAGGGACGGACGGTGAGAGAGCCTCTTACAAGAATCAAGTATGATGTCTCTCCAAACGTCTCTGTCAACAGAACCGAGGGATCCTGTCACCAATACAAAGTGTGACACGGACATGAACCCTGTTTACTTCACTGCATTACCAACTTTTAGTTGTTAATTGCTGTTGGTCATTAGCGCTTTCTCGCGGGACTGAAAGTAAACAAAGCTAAAAAAAAACGCAAAGAATTAATCATTTTAATGGCTTCATTCAACATCTCCATTGTCCCCGCACGGCATGCATTAACCTTGAGCCGACATGAAAAGAAATACAATTACAAGTGAAAAGCCCCGTCACAATTGCCACCAGGTGGAATTGGTTTCCAATCATCATACTCGCAAATTGTTATTTCTCACTGAATGCCTTCTATAATAACCATTGGATCACTTTGTTTCAGATTGAATGGTGTGGTCCAATTAATCCCAAACAGAACAAATAATTGCATCCTTTTGTTCCGCCGATGTCTCTTTCCTCGTCGGGCCTTGTTTGTTTAAAATTAAATGAAAACCATACTCGATACACCTGTTTACCAAGGCGGCGACTAACGTGTCAAACTTAGCAAAATGGACAAATTGACAAGTGGCACGGCGACAAAAGACCCATTTCAGCCGAAATAACATCTGCCAGTGTGCGTCTGTTACAGCCATCTTTAGGACTCCGCCTGCTAGATTGCCTGCAATCTTTTTTAATCATGTTAAACTAAGTAATGCAAGACTTAGTTTGCCCACCGGCAGCAGCTGGGAGCGAGGCGTCGTACTTTTTGCGAGTAAAATAACATTTTCCCTCCCAACACAACCTGCAGCGCTCCTCACAGATGCTCAAACAGACAATAGAGGCATCGCTCTTTGGAGGGAGATGAATGATATTTTCTGCCATTACTGAGACCTCAAGGTGTCTGAGCAGGTCAGCTCCCAGAGAGACTGTCAGCGGTCCTCCTCACCTCGACAGCAGGACGGGATGACCGATAGATGTAATCTAACAGTTCTGTGAAGTGCTTTCTGAAGGCTTCTTCTTTTTCCGCTGCGTGGGGAATACCGTCTGATCAGCAGGTGGGCTGATCTCCACTGAATATCCATTAAGGGCTTCAGCTGAGCCTCCGTTTTATGCTTTAGAAACAGCTTTTTATGGTAAACGTTATTTTCACTTCACTGAGGCGGATCACATTTACACTTCTGTGGTATTTTTAGTCTGAAGGAATGACAAGCGCTCTGTGCTTCGGTCGACGTGGTCGCCGTAGGTGTTTAATTACCCAAACCGTCTATAGTCTAGTTAACGACCGTCTTGTTCATTGAGCTGTGGACCGGTAGGACGTCTGCGTGACCTTTCGGAAACCTGGCCTCCACTTGACCCCCCCTCCTGCTCAGTTCTTAACCTCGAGCCAGATAAAGAGGCAGGCCAGCAGCAGCAGCAGGCTTGTGTCTTTCATGGCTGTCTTCAGAGTACGAGCCACTCTATCTGCCAGACCTGGTCCAGGCTTCTCTAAACCCTTCACTGTTAAAGGACCGGGGGAAGACTGAGAGCCCCCGCTGTTCCATTCATCCGAGCTTTATATCTGCTTCTTCCTTCTTAGTCTCCCTGATTTACTCTCTCTGTCCGTCAGTCCCCGTGTCTCATTCCCTCTCTCTCCTCATAGCGGCGAGCTAATCGTCACCAGGTCAGTCGTCTTCTCCCTCCACTCCTTTTTCTTTCTTCCCATCCCTCTCTCCATCTCAGTCTCTCACTCAGCCTTTTTTCCCTCCTTCTCCTCCCCGCTCAGACTATTACAGTGACACAGCCTACCCTGCAGTGATCTCATTAATCACATTCAAACAGCTCTCTGTTGCTTTCTCTCTCTCTCTCTCCACTCCCGGTCTCTCCCTCTCCATTCTCTCCCTCTAATTGCTTGCTCTTTTCTCTGCCAGTGTCTCGAAGGAGGCGTTTTTCATTATCTAACAACAAGAGACAAACGCTCAAACAGTGCATTGCATTTTTTACTACGGATGGATTTTGTACATGTAGGCCTAATTTAGCCGGGAGACGTGCAGCCGCGTGCACGCACGCCATCGTGGTCGAAATCCCCAAAAGACAACAAGACAGAATCACATATGTCCGTAAATATGTCGCGCACGACTTTTTCATTAATTCATCAACAAATTACTTTTTTTTTTTTCTCTTTTCTTTCGCAGGCAACTTGATTTTATTTATTAGATTTGGTATTGGCAATGGCTTCTCTCTTTTTTGTGGGGAAACAAATTACCCTGTTGAGTGTGTCCCATAATTGGACTTAACTTAATGAGTGAGATTAATTAACCCATTGTTGATTAGAGGCACTTTCCACCAGAGACTCCTCCGTGCAGAAAGAGCTCTGCTGTAATCCATTTTTATTTATTTTTTTCAGCATATTATCTCGCTGATTGGGCGACAAATTGAAGCGGTGGCAGAATTATTTACTTTGCGCACGAACATTTTTCACATGTTTGGAAGTCTTTGGGGGCTTAGAGGGGAAAAAAAAGAGGAGATGGATCTTACGCCGTTGCTCACACACTGAGCCTTGGAGTCGCACCATGCCTGTAGCGGAGGACCGTG
>CAEMYA010000103.1:1835069-1850726 GCA_903131615.1 Diplodus sargus | reverse complement strand
AACGAGTAAACATCTTTTAGGACAAAAAAAAAACACAGAAATAGATTAGCGAGCAACGTCAGTCAAAGTGGATGGCTGGCTCAGTGCCAAGCGTTATTGATTTGCTTTACAAAGCACTTGAACGGGCCAGATAACTGTGATTAGCCAATTCATTACTGCTGGGCTCTTAGAGTGGTCCAAAATTAGATAAAAAAAAAAAAAGCGGGGGGAGGGATAGGAAGGACAGAGGGGGAGTTCAAGCAGAGTATTACTTTGTAAACTTGTGCAGAAACTCTTTCTGAAGTTTTCCTAATGAATTTTCCCCATTTTACATGCATCATAATGATCGTCCTCATTAGAAGCAGTTACGGAATGAAAAAGGGGGAAGAGGAAAAAAACAAAAAAAAACATTGTTTGCGTGTTTGATGGCATGCATAATGACTCTAGATTACTCAAGCAACCAAAGCAGGCATTCCTCTCATCTACTTTGCAAATGCGCGGCACAATTTTTCGAGAGCCTTCAAGTGGCGCAGCGCCGACAGATCTCAGAAATGAGAATTGTTTGGGCTTTGATGATATACTAAACTGTTGTCGGCGGCGACGGCAAACTAAATGTGACAGCGACTAATGTTTCCGTCTGATAGGGAGACAGCTTTACTGCTCCTCCGTCTCCGACTTCATACGAGACAGCAGCAGTTATCGGGGAGTTAAGCTCGCCCGGCTGACGGCATTGTTTAATGTGTTTGTATGATCACACAGTGTTTTACAGGGGACGCTTTTATGGGCCCCCACGCAAATCAAGTCCTTGATATATGCTTTTTGACATTGCGCAGTCATCTGGTTATCACTTGTTATGGATGCTATGACAATGAGAATTAGGAATAGCACCAATACGCCATGTTCCTCCTCTGCGTGACATTAAACACCCCATCTGTCCTGTTTACCTCTGAAACAGTGACAGTGAAGGATCAAGGCCTTTATCATTTCCCCCCCTTGATTTTTGCCCCTTCCTGCTCCAATTTCCCATCTCCACATTTTGTTCTGTGCACACACCCTTGTTTCTCTCCCTCCTTTCTCTCACTCTCTCTCTTCATCTCTCACCGCGGGGGCTGTCAAGAAACTCCAGCTAGCCATCAGCCTAATGAACAGTGATACAGTGCTAATAGCATGTGATAATATTTCAAGCCACTGGTAATCTCCACTCGCTCAGCCTTTTACCTGCTTCTCACTTCTACGCCTTTAACACACACACACACACACACACACACGGGGCATCTCTTCCTCTTGACAGCTGTATGTCAGGTCTCGGCCTCGCGCTGTCATGAAACCGAGCTGTCAGCCGAGACTCCCTCTTAATAGTCCAGTCGTCCGAGCAAAAAAAAAAAAGATGGCTGCACTCTTAATGGGATGGGACAGTTCCTTCCGCATAGCTCGTGTGTGCGCCCAGTGTGTGTGCAGAGTTTTCCAGCGTTTAGCCGGAGCCGTCCGCCCGCTCAAACCTCGTGCTCTTCCTTTGTTTAAAGACCTTGCCGCTGGGCTTAAAAATGGGAAATTAAAATAGCTCCACTCAAGTTTTGAGAGTGGCAAAAAAATAAATCTAAAAACTTGTTCACAGAAATTGCCTGTTCACCTTAAATCTCCTGAATATCAATCGCTGCATTAACATCAACCCTAATATTCCTGTAATGATCAGAATGATAATCACATAACCAAGAGATGTCTGGGCCTGATCGGCTCCCTATGTTTGGCGTAAAGCCCGTGGAAGAAGTGTCAAAACAATGAAAGTAATTAACTTTTATAATGTCTCACTCTTCTCGCCACAGACAAATTCCCGCGACGTGCTCCTCTGTTAGAAGCTCTAGCTGGTGGACCGCCTGTAAAAGTTCAATTTCAATCCAAACGTTGGCTTGTTTCTCGCAGATTAGACTCTTCACAGCAGGCAGAACCAAAAAAAAAAGATTTGAATTCTGACGAAACGCTACGGGGCGTGTGAACACGCATCCTATCTAGCGTCCATGTAAACAATAATCCTGTCTGTGTAACCGCAGCTGTCGACTATTAAAGGTGTCGCTCGTATTCGATATGTTCCTTCCGCAGAAACGGGCCAATCTGACCCCGAGAGCAGCCGCACAAAGTACAATGTTACGGCCGTGTAATGCCATTACACACCGCGCGCTCGCTGGTGACATCGAAATGCCGACAGATAGAGGAATATGCAGCGCGAGAGGCCACAGCGCCAGATATTGTGTGAAGTGAGATTGGGGGGGAGGGGAAATATAGAATATGTGATATGTCAGAGAGCGTGTGGGTTGGATAGATTGCTGGACAGATTCTGTGTAATAGGAAAGAGGAGAAGTGCTGAGTTGCGAGTAAAGAGCTGTGGAAAGCACCTGCGTCACCCAAAAAAACCCCCCACCAGTGCCAGACCACCGAGAGGACGTCGACGGGGTCACGGTATCAAAGACGCGAGCAGGAGACAGAGGCCTCTTCCAGCCGGTCAGCTCAGACGCCGCTGTTATTCATTAAACCATAATGGTTAGCGGTTGGGAAAACATTATCTGGGCCTCTGGTAACTTGACTAAAGGTGAGGGTCAGGGCTCGGAGGCCGGGCCGAGGCTCGGTGGCGTGGACGCGCCGTGTCAGACCGGATTAGCAGCCGAGGGAGGGAGGTGATGATTTGACGGAATCGCAGCACAGCGGCGAACCGTCAACATTCCTCCTCTTTACCCCGCTTTAACAAAAAAAAAAGAGGGGAGTAAAACCTTTCTGTGGGGAATAACGTGTTACCGCCAGTCATCGTTAAGTATTTTGGTGTATTTGGCAGCCGCAGTTTGGTGCTGCTGGAAGCAGCTGTTGGCTCAGTGGGGTGTAGGGATAGAGGAGGTGTGTTTTTGTGTTTGTGTGCATGTGTTTGGCTTATATTAGCTGACTGTGGTAATGAATTAGGAAAACACACCCAGAACCAGTTCTAGGTTGGTCGTGTCGCCGTTAAATGTGGGTGATTAGAGGGCAAAGATCCTGTCTGCATCCTCTGCGTGTTGCTACCCTGAGGTTCTGTGTCTTTAGTGTATCGTGAATCTCTTTAGTTTGTGTGCACACTGAGAGTTTGTGCGCCATCTGTTTTTTATCGCATGTACACATCGGCTTAAGATCCTTTTTGCTGTGGTGCGCATACAAGTTTTATCCACTTATTTGTATGAGGGAGGTGTGCCAAACCTCCCTTGATCATACATTCAGAAGACACTACGTGTTTCACTCTATTTCAAGACTGTTTCATCACACAAATGCACACACACACACACACACACACACACACACACACACACTGGGGATGAAGGGGGGGCTTTTGCCTTCCAACTGATTAGGAAGCAAGAAACTCTTGTGTCATGAGTTTTTCACCGTAATAAGCCCAGACTGTTGTGGTCGGGGGAACATTTGGGGGGCAGGTATGTTGTGTTTAGGCTGCGAGCTGGATTTGGGGGGGTTGGGAAGGGGGTCGGGATCGGAAGGTGTTGTGGATCGGATGGCTGCGTCGGCTCCCCGGGATCCTCGGGCTGAAAGGGGATAGGACGGTGTTTGGGTTGTGCCACGCTGGGAGCGCTGTCCTCTTTAAATAAGACACAGTTGAACAAAGTGCAGCTGATCAGATTAGTGTGGCTGATCAGGTTTCTCAGCAGGCCGTTGGCTCCCACTGTCTGAACATCTTGACTTGGAAAATGCTGTTAGTACTAAACACACCGCGGAGCACAAAGGGAGTAGAATGAAGGCTGACACCATCACGGTTGGTGCCGTTAAGCTCTTGCAGGAAGCAGGCGACAGTGGAACGTGGATTTTTACTGAATTTGTTTGTGATCAGCGCAGCTACATCTGTCCTTTTGTTAGTCGAGTTTCACAGTTTTTGCATCTGCAGTCTTTCTCTCAAGGGCGGCCGCATCCTTTTCTGGCAGTAGAGAAAAAAAAAAAGTGGACTTGCGGGACTCTGGGGTTGATACAATGGCGGCAGGATGAATTGTACCAATCGAGTTGTGCCGGGTTCTATTGTTAAGTTTGCTTTTGTGTGACGAGGAGGAAATTGTTTCAGTTCTCGGGGACCCTGATGAATCCACCCTTCAAAGACCCAGAGATCATTGAAACAACGTAAGAGGAGGAGAAAAAAACAAGAATATCACCAGAGAGGCAGCGTCCGGTCCTCCATTTCCTCCACCGCTGTGGACAACTTCTCTCTATATCTCTTCTTCTCTCCTCTTGTGAATCCACTTTTCAGGGTCCTGTTTTTTTCCCTCGGATGCCCCGTCCACACTCCTGCCTCCACTCTTCTTTCTCTCTCTCTCTTTCTCTCGTTCTCATTCTCCAGGGCTCCTCAGCCGTGATCCATCCAGGCCAGGCCACAATCCCTTATAAGGCCAGTGGAAGCCCCCATCTGGCCTCTTATTTCCATATCAGATCTGCAGTAACAGACAGGGTTTATACAGGATCAAGTCTGGAATGTGAGGCTGCCTACTCTTTCAGCTGTGCCACAAACCTTGCTGTGCTCTCTCCCTGCTCCGGGGCACAAACCTGGGCAAACCTCCTCCTTCCTCACCTCCTCTCCTTGTATTCCTTCCCTCCTTCCCCATCTTTTCTCAGCTCCACCTCCCTCTAATCCATCGGTATACCCTTCTGTCTTCTAACCACCTGAACGCCGAACACACTTTCATTCTCCCCTCTTCTTCTTCTTGCGTCTTAGCAGAGCACACATTCATGTTCGGGGACAGAAGAAAAAAAAAAGCGTAGCGCCGCTCAGACGGTTGCTCATGCTCAGTTCGTAGCTTATGCAAGCGATGCAGCCGCAGACAGCCAAACAAAAGACTAAGCCACATCTGAGAGCGAGACAAAAAACGAGCAGCGCGGTAAAGCCACACAGTACAACTCCACAACAAGCGCTCTTAAAACGGGCTCAGAGGACATCTGCAGTTTTGGGCTTACATTATATTTAAAAGCTCTCTCTGTTTCGTCATCGCTCACATCGCTCCGTCTTTTCTTGCCTCTTCCTTTTCTATCCCTTCTGCGCTCACTGAGCCTGTTCCTCATTACAATTTGATGTTTCCACAGGCTTTTTTCCTCCCCGGTTAGCTTTAATATGTAAAGTGTCGACTTTCCTGTGTGTGTGTGTGTGTGTGTGTGTGGTTTGGTTTGTTGTCGTAGAGAATCTGTTCCTGATTAAGCCCGCTCTTCGCTGAGCTTTTCCCTTTTTGCTGCCACATTCGGGCCTTTGCTTGGCAAGTGGAACCTTTTTTCAGAGCGAATCCCATCCAGGCCTTAATTGTTTTAAAAAGCTGGCAGACCCGGCTTTCTTCTTGGCTTCGCGTGTCGCGTCTTTTCCCATCCCTCGCTCTCTCTCTCTCTCTCCCTCTCTCCCTCTCTCCTCTCCTCTCCCAGCCTCTCTTTCACCTCTGCTTCCATTCCACCACATCCTCTCTTTGTTCCTCCCTTCTCTCCCAGGGTCTGACACAAATGGAGGGATGAAGGGATGAGAGGGGATCTCATATAGCCTATAATGCTTATCTCCTCTGGGGCCTGCATAGCTCATTAACCTACGTTAGTCTCCGCATGCCTCCATTAAAGAGGGACACCTGGCTCCCGAGGGCCCGACAGGGAAATGACAAGTCCAGTCTCCGTTTCCTTCATCGGCATCACACACGGACTCATTACACCGAAGAACCGAACATGCTTTGCAGCTTCTCTTGCCGATGCTTCCTTCACTGTGGCTGCGGCGGTTTATTGATGCTGATGTGTTGATTTCTCGGTCATGTAATGTGACATGTATACTACACATTGAAATAATGACATCCGCATTACGTACGACTGGCTTTCCCATGAATACCAAGTAGCCCCCGCGCTACTGGCTTTTAAATGAAATCAGCGGCGAGGAGTCGTGAACGGTATGAAGCAACAGCTCCGGCTCTCACACACATACACACACACACACACACACACACACACACAGCAGCTCTGTTCAGCTGGAAACAGACTGTAAGCCTCTGGTACAGTGGCAAGTCTCAGATTAGTCAAAGTCCCTTTCAGAGCCAGGGCAGCATCAGCTGCATTCGCGGGGTTACGCATTGAAATGTATACTGTGAGTAATTGCCAGTGAAAAGCCTAAATCTTATTTGGGGCGATGCATCCCAAATCTGTGTTCTGGTCCCCTGGCTGGCTCTGGTTAATCTGCTTGGTGGGGACTTAGCCTGTCTAATGTTCCTCGCGGCCACTCTGCAGTACAGAGGAATGCGGAGATAAGCAGAATTTCTGCCCCGTGCCACCTGGCCAGAAACAAATAAATGCCATCAACTGCTTTTATTATATTTGGAGATGAAAAGATACGCAGGCAGCAGTTTTTTGGGGGTTTTTTTGCTCTCTATTGTGAGAAATAAATCCAGTTGACTTCCTCTTTCTCTTTTGCTTCTCTCACTTCTTTTTTCCCCCCGTCTGTCCCGCTGTCTCGGTTTTTTTCTCATTTCTCTCCCCGTGCGTGTGGATCTCTCAACCATCCACTAAAGCGAGTTAAAGTTGAACTGCATCACTTTAATGTCAGACTCCATGTTTTCCACTACACTGACCTCTTTGTCTTCTGCTGTCTGCAGTTTTCCCCATCCTCCGCTCTCCCCTTTCTCTTTATTCTCCAGCACTCTGTGTTGTGTGTGTGTGTGTGTGTGTCTGTCAGACGAGTAGATGTTCGGGAGTTACAACGACCTGGAACACTCTGCAGCTCCTCTTTTAGCCATTTTCACATTTCTTTCCCCCCCTCTTCAGTCCGTGTATGGCTGCTTCTCTTTCTTCAGTTCTGTCTCCGGTGCTGAGAAATATTAGCATATCATTGCCGTGAGGATCTTTGCGATTCACAATTAATGGGTTTTTAATGGTTCCCCGGGCCTCACCATTATGTGGCTGGCCTTCTTAGCCTAATCCAGTGGGGACCATATGGGCAGCAGCCCGACTCCATACGCTGGACCCAGAGGTGTATTGAAACCAGTGGGGAAGCAGAGCCAGAGTGTATTTAAATCCAGAGGAGCTCAGGGCTTTATTTAAAAAACCCCAAGAAAGTTTATTTGTTTGAGGCCCCTCGGAGACCGGAGCGAGTGCAGGAGGGCGATCCTTTTACAAAAGCTGGATTAATGGTCCACTTGGGTTCAAGGTGTGACAGTGTGTAAGATGTGTGTGTGTGTTTGTGCATGAACACAGTAGATTTTTACATATTTTAGATTTTTTTTTTTAAACGCTGGATTTTCTGTTAGCTCCAGCCGGGGTGAGCATAAATAAGCGTCTCGTGGGCAGCGAAGAGACCACCTGGGAGCCGCATGACGAGGGTGTGATGGACTGAAATATCAGCAGAGTAAAATAAACATGACACTCGACACACCGACGGCGTTGGCATATTAAATCCACGAGGATTTACCGTCGGACACTGCAGCACTCAGGTTGCCTTGAAAAAGAAGGTGTCTGTGTAGGTTTACGAGCCGCTGTCTGTTCGGATAAAGTCAGTAAATTCAGAACTAGACGGTGAAGTTATTTCATTTACGCCTCCAGTTGTTTCTTTTTATCCTTGAAATTAACCATGGTCGTCTTTGCCCACAGGCAGAGAATTAGGCGTTTTTTTTAAATTCAAATGAAGGACCCTCAAAGTTTGAGTCTGCCTGTCTTTAAAGTTCCGATTAAAGACCTAGTGGAGTTACTGGATTCCTGGAAATGCAGGCCGTTAGGACGGGTCGTGCACGGATATTTATTGTTTTTTTTTCCATTGACAGTAGCACCGAAACTTCATTATGACGCCTGGGATCTGTAGCTTGGCCGGACTGGAATGGAGCAACACGGCCTCCGAGAAAGACGGCGACCTGTCTGATGACAGGTTTTGGTCTTGGCACCACAGGACTGAGTCAGCAAATGGGACCACTAACTTAGTTTCACGGCTGACTACCTAACCAAGGCTATATTTTGCAGCAGTTAGCGGTTACTTGCAAGTAAACCTATCCGCCCGGAGTTAAAGGCAGAGCAGCCAGAGGTTAGTAGAGAGAAAAACAAGGAAATGTGTTTTTAAAATATGATCCAGTTTCTCCCAAATCAGTGGGTGAAGTTGTAAAGCTGTGTATTCGTACAGTAATCCGTGCCCCCAAAAAGCACTCCAGAACTCATCCACAGCGGCGTCAGACAAATTAAGAAAGTCTTAAGTGGACTCTGAAATTTGCATATGCCTCCGAGTGCAGGATGAGTCATTTAAAAATGTTTTCCAGGAAACTACAAACTCTAGAATCGCATTAAGAATACTTAGAAAATGACTTTTTGCCTGTTTCGGGCGTACAGGTGAGGACATATTTGATAAAAACACTTAAACGGGGACACTCGCTTCATTTTTATTCAATCAAGCCAACAAACGTCATCACAAACTTACGGTACACCTTCAGACTTTGTCCTTGTTCACTCTTCAGGAAAACTCACTGTGATCCAATTTGGGAATCCAATCCTTCCAGATGGACCTGGGAATAAATTGCTAAAGGTCAAGCGATGTGGCCGAGCGGCTAACAAGCCAGCAGAGCCACGGTCAACACCTGAGTGGAAAGCAGCCAGAAAAGCTCTTTACTCATTACAGCGCCTGTCAATGGAAAGAAGATTAAAAACGACTAAAGACTGTGTCTCCTCGGTTCACGCACCTTTTTTTTCCTTTTTCCATGATCCACTTAGGCTTTTAATGTAATGTATGTTATATAGAAGGGCTGCGGTTGTACAGTACGAATACACTCCTCTCTCTCTCTCTCCCTTCCTTTCTTTTCTTTCTCTTTCTCTGTGTGTCCGTGAATGCCAGGCAGCACGGTAAACTGCTGACGCGAGCTGCGTGCGTCCCCTGTCCAGGTAATGGCCTGTAGCGGTACTGCAGCCCGGGGCCCGCCAGAGGAGGAATGACATTTACTGCCACCTTAACTAGCTCATTAGCCTGCTTCACAGTCTTTCTCTCTACTCACTCCACAGAGGGTAATGAGAATAGCACTGTTTTACACTGCCCGTTGTCATTCTGCTCATGCCTTTCAAGGCTATCAAGATGGAACGCTCAGATTGTTTTTTTGGGGGAGGAAATGGCTTCCTGTTCTCTCTCTCTCTCTCTCGCTCTCTCCCCGTCACGAGTGTTCACTCAGCCCGTCTTTGAGGAAACAATTGATGAGAGCGTCGAGTCTTTACATGAACTGCACGTTATTGTACTCTAGGTGCGATATCACCGCTGCACACTCACCTACGGCGAGCTCATCTTTTAATCAGGCCCTGATCCAGGAGACTGATTGGCCCCATTGTTTCACGTTACAGACGACTGAAATGCCTTTCAATCAAACAGGCGAACCGTTTTTTTCACACACCTGCGTACACACACCTGCGCGCACTCTCACACACACAAACACACATCTTCATTATGCCGCCTTTTTTCAAGCTGATTAGAGGGCTGCCGCGCGATGTTGATGTGGGACGCAATCCTTCCTCTCCTCTCTCGCCGCTCGACATTTCTCATTTCGTCGTTGGGGACGGAAGGGACTGACGGAGAGCGGCGCGGAAGTAACGGGGCGGGCGAAAAACGACGCGCAGATAGCAAAGATGTAATTAAAACGTCAACGTCCGACTCACAAAACCAAAACCTCCTCAAAGCTGCGGCTGCTGCGTTCAGCCCTCCGCCGCTGTTGACTGACACGGGCACCAGCAAGATGAGATGTGTTTGTTTAAGAGGCGTGTGACACGCACACACACACACCCACTGTACACACACATACGACACAGTTTGTCCAGTCGGGCTTCTGTAAAAGCCCCGGGCCAGGCCACGTCCCGGGCTCTTTGTTCTGCCACTGTTTTCTTATTGATAAGGCCCGCAGGGGACTCGGAGAGAAAGAGGCGCTGAGAGATGAGATTGATTAAAAAAAATACAGCTACACTACAGGACGTTTCCAAACGGCACAAAAAAAAGCCTAGTCAGAAGCTCTCGCTCGCACGGTCTTGCGTCTGCTTGTTGCAGCCGGTTATCCAGCGGCTCTACTGTCGGTCATGACTGCAAACTGCCCAGGGCCTGTTTTCATACAGTCTGATCCCCCTTTGTCTTCCTTTCACTGACTGACTGTGTGCGAGTGTGTGCGTGCTCTCTGTGTGAGTACATGTGTGCGTCTGTGTGTGTGTGTGTTTGTGTGTGTGTTCCTCCACCACAACCGCCATATCCTGTGTTTACACCCTTAATGTAGCGGGTTAGACAGGGAGACTGTCTGTGACTCATAATGAGTTATTGCGCCGCTCCTCGGAAAAGCCATTCGGAGGCATGACCGCGGGGCGAAGCGCCGAGGCCTCTGCGTGTCTGCACTCTTAACAGGTATCAGACAGCATTACAGGTTCCCACAAGAAGTGGATTAGACAGCACATACTCAGCTCCTCAAAGTAAACACTCCTTCACCTCCCCCCCACCTTTCTATGCGTGCCAACATCAGTCCAGCGTGCTTTTTTTTGGAGGGTTTTTTGCTGGGAATATGAAACACTCATGCTTTTAAATCTCTTCGCGCTGTCAGTTTAGCTTAACAGGAATCTCAAGTCTGCTCTGTTCTCCTGACCCGGCTGTGTGGTAAAGGTGAGATGAATCGTTGTTGGCTCCGCTGTTTTCAATATTTACACTAAGAAAGTAATGAAGCGACACTAAAAAAAACCCGCTCAGCGACCGTTTTTTTTTTCGGATTCCCCCTTTTTTTTTAACGTCTGGCACGAGACTGTGTTTAAATAGAAATCGGCTTCGGTGCCAAACGAGGTGCCCATTTGGCCGGCACCTCGCACTCCACTCCTCTACAAAAACCCCACTAGAGAGGAAGTGTCCTCACCATGCAAATATGCCAGCTGTGGCTCTCACAGCGGCTAAATTCTGCTTTAACTGGTCTGGGCCTCTGGACCGGTGCCGGTCGGAACAGTCCTTTTTATTAGCTTTCAGGTCAAAACAACAACAACAACGTAGCTGCACGCTGTGTGTTTTTTCTTAGTTCCTAACCTCCCCATCATTATAATAACTGCTCATTTCAGACAGCTTAAGTAAGCTATCCTTTTTTTTCTTCAGCTGCTTTGTTAGCTCTGTGTCTGCTTGTATTTTCAGCCTACCAGTCTGCTCGCTTAATGACAGCCTTTGCCTCTCTGACTTTCGCTGTGTGTAAGCGATTGCGGGCGTGTGTGTTTGCAAGCGAGCGTGCACGCCTGTGTTTGCACATTTTTGCGGCGTTATGTGAAGAAGAGGCCGGTTTTTGGACTCTGGCAGGCTTGTTTTTGGGTTCTGGGGTCCGTGTGGAACCGTACCAGGCTGCGTTAACGACACTGGGATGGTCCAACCCTGAGCTGCTTTAACATGTACGAGAGTGGATTAACTTGAAGGCCTCTCTCCTCAGGCACACTCCGTCACGGATCTGTCAGACCTCTCGGAGACCCCTCACAGCACAGCTCTCATCTGTCAACAGGCGGTACCCTCCTGACAGCGACACACACACACACACAGACACGCAGACATGCAGATGTGTGGAGGTGGATGCAGACGTACTGTACCTGCACCCACACGCAGAGAGAATATTAAGTCAAACACGCGTGCTGCACCCGTTGACGTCGCCTCGGGGACTCCATCTAAAGTTTTTGTTTCATCGCATGCATTTTTGAAATATGTTAGTCATTAAAGATGTTGCCTTCATTTCCTCGGACGCCCTGCGAACAGTAAACCGCAGCCTATCAGAGGCGAATACCAGAGTCCTTGTTTAATTTATGAAAGACAGCTGTCTGGGGTTGTAGAATGACGCGAGCAAATTGCTTGCGACCAAGTCGGACATGTAATTAAATCATTCAATATGCTTTATCCTTCCGGTATGTCCGCGAGGTTGTCCAAAAAAATTAAACAGGAACAGACGCACAGACTTCAAATTTTGTCATGGGAAACGAATGAATGGTAAATACCATGTTTTTTATTTGTTCAAATCTCCGAGAGAAGGGATTTTTCTCTTCTGAGCAGTAATGCAGTTTTCCTGTTACACTCCATGTCCTGCCACACACAATCTGTGCACGGAGGAACAAATGAGCTGCCTTCAGAGGATCAAAGACGTAACACAGAAGAGAAGAGAGTCCTGTGCTTTCATTAACTTTAATTAGTACATTCTTATACCTTAGTTACTGTTTATCGTCTGCTGCGTTACATCTCCGGGCCTTGTGAAGGCATTAGAGGCAATTTGGTCTCGTCTGAGACACTTACTGTATTGTTTGCGTCGCCGTGGCTGAGCAGCGCCGAGGGGTTCGCTCGGAAACCGGTTGACCAAGCAACCAAACAATACAGCGCAGCGAGACGATGCAGTAATCATGATGGAAAGCAGGACCGAACACACGAACATGCACTGCATTGTTTAAGCATAATAACACATTTTGATATAATTATTCTTCTCTCTCATCTTGCATCCCCTCAGGTGAAATATTAGGGCTGTAAGCGGGAGGGTCACCGATGTGTCGGGCGTGACCGTCATAAATAATAATGTTATGGATTCCAGAGGTCAATCAGCCGTCACACCTTATTAAGGGACAGGTGATTGATTTGACCAAAACATGATCGATGCGTGACCCCCACCGAGACGCACTCCTCTATACCTCTGCTGTTTAGGTGTGTGTGTGTTTGTCTGTGCGATGGGTTGCGGGCCAAGCTAGCGGTCATGGCCGCTCAGTCATCCGAGGACTGCAGCTGCCTCCCACAGTTCCCCGGATCTGTCTCCTGCTCAGCGGGGGGGCGGACTGGGGTTAGGTGGGCCAAGGGGATGGACGGGAGGGGAGGGGCGGGGTAGGTTAGAGAGGAGGGACAGACAAGATCTCTGTCTGTGTGTCTGCCTGGCTGCAGGCGGCGCGTCAGCTGGGCCCGTTCCCCAGACCCCCACCCCGCCATCGCAGCCTCGCTCCCCAATCAGTGATGGACGGATGGTTTGGAGAAGGAGGAGGTGCGCGGCCAGTTAGTTCCGCCCCACAGCGGCCTCCTTTATTGGGCCTTCATTGGGGATTATTGTTATTGAATTATGGAGGGCCTCCCTTCAGACCGATCTGTGGCAGGAAGTACGGACGGCAGGCCTTCACGCAACCGCTGATGTGTGACTCTCTTTCCCGCCCTCGTCACCCTCTTCTCCCCCCCCCGATTCAACCTCGTAGCTTCGCCCGGCGTGCATGCTGTTTGGATCCCTTACATTGTGCTCACACACAAGGGCAGACACGTGCAGGTGCACGCGCTCAGACACACACACACACTCACACTCTGATGGCAAAGGAATGCACCATTTATAGTCATTTGGCTTTCGGCTGGCATTACCCGAGCATTAAGGGAGAGGGAGAGTAAATAGATGGAAAGTGTGAGGCTGACAGATGAGGTGTACGAAGGGGATCATATGGGGGAAAGCTCCGGGATTTGGGGGGGGGGTTCCAGCGTTTCCATATCGCTGCCTGTCTGTTCACCCCAGTCCGTCCCCGTCATTGCCCTCAGGACGATGCATTCCTCACACCCATCGCTAAAAAAAAACCCTCCCCGTACCGCTGTCTGGACCCCTCAGCTCCCCCGAAACCCTCACACATGTGTTCAGTGGAGGGGCACAGACCAAGAGACACCCCAGAGACCCAAAACTGTTTATGCATGTATGAACGTTTAAACACACACAAGAGCTCTCTCACACACACACACACACTCTCACATCATCTGCTCAGCACCAGCTCCATGCCTTTGTAAGGAGTTGAGATTATGATTCCCTATTGTGCTGCACCCAGAGGATTACAGTAGGTGATCCTGGCTTTGCTGATGTCTGGGGACCGACGTATACGCTGTAGATTAGACGCCGTAAATTTCTATACGATCACGTGATTGGTCGATGTCATGAAAAAAAACAAACTATTATGGCTAGACACCGAAAAAACTGAATTCTTTGCGCAGCGCTGTTTAGCCGATTATCGTGAGGTAATCTGGTTAAAGACACACTGTTGGCTAAATCAGAGGGATTAACTTTATATGTGCCAGGAAACAGTTCATGATACGATGGCCCGCCTCATTAATGTTTCCTCTTGACCCGCCATCACACTTCTCACATGAGATAGCTTATGAAGGGATTTAGCGACCTTTGACCTCAGGCAGCCCCCCCGTACTCCTCCGCCTCAGTGGCTTTACACCTACATGAAAGAACATATGACATCTGCGGCTTTGCATTAACACCCGGGCCTCCACGCACATACAGAATCTCCTCCTGGGACGCCACGCCATTCTTGAGATCCCGACAACAAAGCTCGCAGTGTAAAATAACCAAACTCAACTGACCGCTGCGGTGCTGTTTACACAGCCAAACTTAAATTGAGTTTATGTGCACGGTGCTAAAACTTTCAGCTGTTGCGGGGCGGCACAGAACCCCAGATTGTTTTCCTTACCCCTCCCCAGGTACAGTGGGTTATTCTGCACCCAGCCGAAACTGATCCCAACACTGTTTTCTCTGCTGCACCACAACAGTGTGTGATGAGTATTCCTCTCGCCATCTGCAGCTCGTCTGCCCTTCTCTCTCTCCCTCTTTCTCTCTCTCTCTCACACTCCACTTCACGCTAGGTGGGACAGCGAATCGAGTGCGTAACTCATTTCGAACGCCCTCTGACCTTTCCTTTTAAACAATCTCTTCAGGGAGGGTGTGTGTGTGTGTGTGTGTGTGTGTTTGAGCGCGTCTCAAAGGGGGTATCCACTGTCTGCCCCCTCTAAGACATAGAAAGTACCTCCCCGGGTCTGCCAAAAACCGTTAACCAACCAAACACCCGGTTTCTCCTCCTCCCTCCCTCCCTCCCTCCTCATCTCGTTGTGGTTGCTTCCCACATATGGACACAGTTATTTAGCCTCTTGTTGTAGGGGAACAAAGAGAGTGTAAGCGGCGGTCAGGGGGGGAAGAAATGTAGACGCATTATATCAATGTGCTATGAATCCTTCCCACAAGGCCTCCACTCTTCTCAGACCCCCCTCCCCCTCCTCCACCCTGCCTTCAAAGATGGAAAAACAAGCCGCTAGGTTTGTGTTGACCCAAACATTTATGTGGTTGTTACAGTAAAAAAGAACAAGGAGGGGAGAGATGTGGAGAGAAAAAAAAAGGGGGGGGGGGAGAGAGAGAGAAAAGAGATGTATTTTTCCAGAAAGAGACAGAAAGCCCAGTTGTGGGATAACAGGAAGCCAGGGAGTTATGGGGGGATCTGGACCGAGGTACCAAAACATGGAGCCGTCTGGCCGGAGTCTGTGGTCAGCTCATGAAAAGAGAGAAAATGGAGAAAGCGGGTATTGTTTGATGTGGGTCTTACAGCTCGGTTTCTTTAGCTAATTAAACACACACACACACAAAAAGGAGGACACTGTCCCTGATCTGCCAGCGACGCTCACGTTTGAATGGCGCATTCAAATCAAGGTATCAATTACACCCAGCCTTGAAATTTGAATTTCAAAGCGTGAACGTGTGAGAGTAGATGAACATTCCCTCTTTCGGGAGAATGATCTCATTCCGAATCTGGCCTGAGTCGTGATGGAGCGAGAGTAAGAGTAAAATGGCAGTGCTCTGTAACATGCTTCCTTTCTGGATTTCACGCTCGTCTTGTATGCTCTTTGGCAGAAAGAAGCTTTTTTTTTTTTTTTTT
>CAEMYA010000103.1:1821954-1834818 GCA_903131615.1 Diplodus sargus | reverse complement strand
CAAAGGAAAGGAGTACGAGGTCGGGAGGGTTTGTTTGGTTTGTTGGTTTAATTCCTCGCGGCCGTATGCCTTGTCGGATGAATAACAGACACTCATTTGCACACACATGGCCGTGTGCGTGTGCGGACAGACTCACACCCACATTAAAGTATTGCGCAGATGCTAATACACCCCCAAGGTGCAGTCGCTGATAAGTTGTGGCGGGGGGGCACCTTGCTGCTTCCCGTCTAATTTTTTAGTTTTCTTTAGAATATGCGCCAATCAAGCCCTGAATCAGATTGTGTCTCCTCCCTCCGGGTGTTATTGCACATCCCCAATTTCTTCACAGCACACACACACACACACACACACACACAAACTGGCTGGCTGCTGACCGGCACTAATGCCCTAATGGCGCTGTCCTACATACTTGGTACGCTAGTGTCTGTTGGCAACTTCACTCACCCGCCCTGAGCTGGAGGCGGGCGGGGAGGAGAGGGGAACAAGATGGGAGGAGAGGGCTGTCTCCAGGCTGTCAGATACACCTCAACTCATTTCCCGAGCTCCTGCTGCAGTTTGCCACCGGAGCAGCTTTAAGGCGAGACCGCTCTGTTTTGGAAAAAAGGAACAGATTGATTTAACGATTTTACCTTCCTCTTTGATCCAACGTCTTCCGATAAAATGATGTTAATTTATTATAAACATCAAGATTTCTGAAGCACGGTTACACGGATGGGAAGAAAAGACGTTTATTCACACCAGCAGTCGAGCATTTTGTTGTGCTGCAATTCACTCAGTCGCCCGTTGTGTTGCGCCGTACTTCAGAACTTGCACTCGCTGTGTTCTCTGTCAACAGCAGACGCGGTTTCTGCAATTACAACGGTAACGACACATTGAAATGTGCGAGAATGTCCTAAATCCATCGCTTTTAACGGATCTTTTTCAAGTCTCTCTCGGTGTAGCACTCAGATGCGACACAGGCTGAAAGAGATACGAATCACTATAATCATCCCTCCGCTCTGCAGCGGCCTTGATACCTTCGTGGAGCACTTACGCTTCAGACACGTGCAACCAAATTCACAGTCCTTGTTAAGTGCCAATTGCATTCCTCAGTTCAGCCGCAGCTCGCGTGAAGCTGCAGCAGACGCAGTCGGCCTAATTGCGTATTTCAGAGTTTTGTTTCCCCGCACTGAGCTGCAGCAGAGTCGGACATCCCGGCAGTCACGTTTTAAGTTCGTTGCCTCTGCAGAACTTTGGCAGTGAACTTATATGTGTGCCTGCCAGGACGAAGCAACAGTATACTCGGATTGTTGAAGCCTGCTGAATGCAATTTTGCACGGAACGAAGGCTGTGGGTTTTTATTTCTTCCGCTGTTCTGTTGACTTCAGATTTTAATTTGAATGAGAATGCATATGTCGCCATGTTCCTATTTAAAATGGCTTTAAAGTTAATTCAGTTCGGCATTATCTGAGCTTCCCAATGTGCTGACGTGCTAAAAACCTGTTTGCCCATTTCCCTAATGTGACTTGCAGACAAATCGGAGGGCTTGTATCCGTCTCCGCTGTTCCTCAGTCCCGTACCTGATGTCCGCGACGGCCCTGTGCGTCTGTCAGTGTTAGCGTCAAGATGGTCTGACAGAAGCTGGCCGGTCATTACAGTCCACACCCTGAGCAGGAGGGGAAAGTGCCACTGTCTGGGCTCCTATTTATCCATCCATCCATCCCCGAAACCCTCCACTGCTCCCCGCTCCCTTTGCATATGGAAGAGGGAAGCGGAGGCTTTGCAGTGTGATGGAGGTGTGTATTGACCCAGCGAGGCGATGAGGATGGAATACTAATAGGGTTAATAGAATTAATGGCGCTGTCACCCTTGGTTGGGGAGGAGTGCCAGGCTTCTCTCTGGCTGCGTGCAGGCTGATTGCTTTCTGCTGGCTGTAGCTGTACTCCGAGAACTCCATCTCCCCGTCTCTCGCTCTTACCGTTATCTTCCATCTCCTTCCATCATTGTCGTCTTCCCTTCTTCCTCTCACCTTTCTTTTTTCGCTGCATCTTTTTCCTCGGTTATTCCCGCTTCAAACAGATAAAAGCCGCTCTGATAATGCACTTTTGTCGCAAATGTCCTTTGTTCATTGGGGTATTGATTTTATAAAGTGGTTGTGATCTATAAGTCTTTTTATTCCTTGTGTCCTTGCGGGGCTCTGATTTGTGTGCATACGTGCTGCCCGCGTTGTGTTTGCGTGCGTGCGTGTGTGTGTGTGTGTTTACGAGTCTGCGCTGGTCCTGAGGCAGGCGGAGTGTGTGTGCAATAATGGAAGGTTGACATTTAAAGCAGTGTATTTAGTACCGCTGAATTAGCATACTTTAACTGGCTGGTCTATTCCTTCTGGAGGGAAGCAGGCATTAAATCCTGACGCAAGATTGGTGGGCAATTTTAAAGAGCTTTAGTGAAGATTCATAGACTACAAAATGTGCTGGCATCACACACACACACACACACACACTCAGACAAACACACACACACACACAGACGGTCCTCTCTACCTTCTCCGTCTCCCTCGCCTCCTTTTTCAACTCGCTCTGACCCGACTGTATGCTGCTCGTCTTTTCTGCATACGCAGCACTTTTCCTCTGCTGCCGCTTCGGAGCATGTGTATGAGTTATGAGGGGATGAGAGGGGATGAGGGAAGTGTGCATGTGGGTGTGTTGGGAGGATAAAAGAGGATACTCTGTCACCAACACATGTCTGTGCTGATGAGCATCTCTGATCCGCTGGTCCACAGGAAGATGCGGGGATCCCTGTCGCCGTTTCGCGTATATAACGCGCAAACCGGATCGGCGCGGCCTCTGTGTCCACAAGCGTGCGCCTGTCGGATTGTGTGTTTGTGTTGTCATAAATGTGCAAAGAAATATTGATGACCACAAGTCATTCCTCGCAGTGTTTTCTAATTAGCGTGCTAATGAATCAGGGCCTGGTTTGCCGCTCTCACATAGAACCCACATGCCTGAAAGTCATTAGCTTGTTTTATGTGCAGACAGCATTACACATGCTCGCTTGGACATACTTTACCGAGTGGAAGTGTAAATGTCAGCCGGGCCACGCGGTCTCGGCTGAATTATTTATGTACAGCAGAGCTATTTTTTTTATAATTCAATTAGAGATTAGCTCTGTGTGTTGCCCTCACATACGTCTCATGTTTGAATACATTGATCTCTTTGGTTGGATAATTAGGCCGCGTGCAGACGCACCAACGTACACAGACGTTGTCATTAATGTGTGTAGCGTGGCATCAATTTATGCAGAAGTGCTGTAATGAAATAAATCAAATAAAGGCTTTCTCGTCTGATTATCGCCTGTCAAACAGTGTAAAATATTGTGTTGCACAGGTTGCATTATTTAAGAGGATGTTTCATCACCTTAAAGTCGATGATGTAACCTTACAGAGAGAGAATATCTGACAAAGTAGTGAATTCCAGCTAATGCACTGAGTATTATAGGGTGCGATATGTGCAGACATGATAATAATAATAATAATAAACTTTATTTATATAGCACTTTTTAAAAACAGAGTTTTACAAAGTGCTTTGACAAGACAATGCAAAATTTGTGGAAGACAACAGATG
The DNA here is from genome assembly GCA_903131615.1 of Diplodus sargus. Taxonomy (NCBI): domain Eukaryota; kingdom Metazoa; phylum Chordata; class Actinopteri; order Spariformes; family Sparidae; genus Diplodus; species Diplodus sargus. Next base: position 1,831,219 of record CAEMYA010000103.1, on the reverse strand, counting down.
TGAGGGAAGTAAGTCAATCATGATGACATGATTGAATTCATACTCACAAATACACGGCAGCATATTATCATGGTAATTGCTGGCTGCACAGCTAACCGAGCTAACTAGCTGACAGCAGCTGCAGTTAGCGGTCCTGAGTTCAGAGTGCCTGGTGGCCATGGCTAGCTTGTTAGCATGCTAACTGTGGTAGATGTCTTTGCAACACAATACAGAGACGTCTTCGACAAACATTCTGCACCTTAGATATATTTTCCAAATTAATTCACCTTATATGTGAGTGCATGAACTAAAAATGTGTAATTCCAAAATGGAAAAATCTGAAGACAGCCCTTCGTTTCACCACAGAAAACAAAATAAATCAACGTGCCGACACCGCAGTCACAGTGTCGGCGTTGTAGCTGCACCAAAAAAGCCGTTAAACTGCGCAGATAAATCAGGTTTAACTGCAGTCATGACCCGACACATCCTGTTTGTGTCCTGAGAGAGTGTTTGTGTCGGAATGCCGGTGCTCCTTGGCAGACTGATGTTACCACATGTTCTCACTGGGGGGGAACGAACCAGCACTGGAACCAGAACCAGAGACTTAAACAAATGATCCGCTCCCTCTCTTGAACCGGCTCCTCTGCTAAAGCCAACCGATGAGCCTAAACAATAGCGATGACATAACAGTTCTTTTATATCACAACGCAGCACGCACAGTTACGCAGACACACACTTTCGGTTGATTCCCTGCTGATCTCGTGGCTGAGGGGAGAGCGGTAGCCATGGCAACCGTTGTCCAGCACAGGGGTTCTGGCCTGCTTTTTCTTGTGAGCATGTTGAATGGGGTCAGACAATCCGACCCCCCCACACACACACACACTCCCTCAAACTCATCAGTAGCATCACTGTCTCCCTGCAGAGGACTGATTGGATAACCCCTGTCCCTCTCAGTTCATCCCTCTTTCTTATCCCTCCCCCGCCTCCTCCTCCTCCTCCTACTTACTTTCTGTTGGCCCACAGAGGTTAAGGGTTCACAGTGTGGTGTCCATCTTACCCTCGTCTCTTTGTGGAAGCCTACAAGAGGAGCTCTAATTATCCGATGGCTGCTGGGAAACTTGTTGGGTCAGATGTAATAGGAGGTGAAAGGTTGCGACATGCGTCTCCATGGAGCTGTATGCGGTGCGGGTTGGTTTTTATGGTAAAGGTGTGATGTCATGTAACAGAGTAGGCCGGCTGCGGCCATTAATAAATGTCTGCAGTGGTGCTCGATCTGATTGATGGAGTTCATATCGTTGTCAACACCAGGGTGCAAATGGTGCATTACAGGTGTGTTTGATTAGCAACAGCAGGGGGGGTTATATGGAATTAAGAATCTGTAGTAAAATGTATGACGACTGGAGTTTTTAACTGGTTAGGAAAAAGTCCCAATCCAAAAGGTTTGGCCAACATACACAGATGAGACCTTCGCCGAGAAGGTCTGTCTATCTTCTTTCATCAGGTCCAGTTCCCTCAGCAGCATGACAAAGAAACTGCATGCACATCTGAACAGCCACGGCCCTTTTCCAGTCAAAGTTTCATAGAGAAAGTTGTACGTTGCACAGCTGAAAGGAAGCAGGAGGAGATTTTTTTTTTTTCTTTAGAGAATTTTTATTTCTGACGTTGTCTTTTGTAGCGAGGGGTGATACCAGGGCAGCGTCAGCAAAGACAAAAGGAAAAGAATTGATCGAAAAATGAAAAAAAAAACTTAATGAAAGGGACAGTGATGCAACCTTGTCAACCTTGGATAGTCATTGACCAGGTGTGAGAGAAATGCATGATTTTTTAAAGGACTTGTCGCGGAAAAACTTTTTAGCAATAATGAAATAAAACGCTTTGAGAATGTCTTCATGTCCTTGAGTCTTTATTTAATGAAACAAAGAATCTGCAGCACAGTCTGCAGAGAATATGACCAATAGTTTTCCGTCTTATCCCTCCGTTTTAATTATTTTACACCGATGGGATCTTTCCTCCCGCTTTAAGACACCTGCCAGTTTTCCTTATATGTGTCACAACTGACCAATAACGCGAGACTCTGTATCTCCAAATTTCCTAAACTTGCCCTCTTCCTCCTAGTCAGGAATGTTGATAACAAATTGACTAATACTGAGCGGATGACTCTGTTTGGTCACGGACAAGCTGTGTTTAAAAAAAGAAGAACAATATTAAAAATGTCTTCCATCTTTCTCTCACTTGTTTTCAAAACAGATGTTGATCTTTACAACAGTGGAAACATAACTGCTCTTGACCACAGGGGGCGCTAACATCCACACAAAATGAAAGTTCCCTGTAGCTGCTTTAAGTAAAGTCAAGTGACGAATAATTCAGCAGGCTGCATGTATTGAAAGTCCTACGTATCGTGCAGATTCTCTCAACGTTTCCATCCGTTGAGGTTGTGTGATTGCAGCTCTGTACCTCCTCTCATCCCACCTCAACGTTTCTTATGATGTCCTTCACCTCTCCACCGTCGCGCCTCATCACGTGCCACGATCTGTAATAGGTCCGACACATGTCAGAGAGGGCCCGCATTAAAGTGGCCCTGATGAAGATTTCATTGAGTGTCACAGCCTCACAGCGATGTAATGCATTCATCAATAGCATCCCAGATACATCTCAGTGATATCAACCCCAGCCTGAAACGTATAGGGAGGTTATTAAAGCTGGCACGCATCGCAGGTGTAAAAAAAAAAAAAAAAGGTAGGCTCGATCGAAGTGCTTTTATATTCTCATTTGCTGTGCGGATCCCGCTGGCTATAATTTACCGCGATCTCGCTGCTAACCTGCCAATCTCGTCCCACATTTAAATACACGCAAATCCCGTGGGAGAAATTGAAACGATTTCAGCTAATTCGCCCCTCACCTGAACCTTTCTCCGAGCTACTTTTTGATTCGCGTATCCGTGTGATCTACTTTGAAGTGTGCCGAGGGAGAAAACAGAAGGTGTGATATTTTCTTCTTGGTTGAGACTGTTTGACATTCCTGTAATAACTTCTTTTTTTTTTTTTTTTCCTCCCAACCATCAGTGCGCCGGCTCTGTGTGCTGCTTGTAATAGTTGTGCGCCTGCTTTTTGTCCCCTCGCTTATTTACTCACATGAAATAAGTATAGCTTTTCTTTCTTCCTTCAACACGTTAGACCTCTACCTGTGAGGCATAATTTTTCCCGGCAGAGAAGGCTCCATTATTAGAAGTCGGGCTTTTGTTCAGAGGTATTTGTTGCTACTGATGTTAGTTATTAAATATAACCGTGAGAACATGCGTGTAGGCGCGTTGGCTTTTTATTTCTTTTATCATCGTTTAAAGCTTGTGTTTCCCATCAATTTGTTTTTAAAAGCCGGATTAGAACAGGTTGATGGAAACTTTAATCAATCAATTACACCTAAAAAAAAAAACACCTTGAGGTTTTTGTTAATGCACCTTTTTTTTCCAGACAAGTCCTGATGTAGTGAACATTTTAAGTCATGTGACTGATCGGCTGTTTCTGCTCCAAGAGGAGGAGGAGGAGAAGGAGAAGAAGAAGAAGAAGAAGAGTCTTATTCCCATTCCCAGATGACTCCCCCATAGATGACCGAGACCTCCCATGTTGTTTCTTCTTCTTCTTCTTCTTCTTCTTCTTCTTGGTTCGTTGGCAGTTGGCAAATCACTGGTTGCGTTTGCGGTTTGCAACCACCGCTTCTTCCACTCGACCATGCGTAACGGAGCCTAAGCCACCATCTTATGAGGAGAACTAGGCTTTTGCGTTGCCTAGTTTACTCCGTCCAAACATTTCAGATGATAATCTTTCTTTGTCTGTTCGTGCAGCATTTCAAAAGTTTAGCTTTAAGACGGAGCTCCAGCTTCTGTGGAGGTGCTGCCTGTACATTAAACCCCAGCTGGGGCTAAGTAGTTGTCATCACCAGGGTCGAAGTGCGAATGCCGCTGTGTCTCTTGCGTCTGTTGGGAGTAGCGCCAGTGCTTTTTCTCACCTTCCCTTCACACTTTGCCAACGTTCATCCCTACTCATCATCTCATCCCTCTCTCTCTCTCTCTCTTCTGTTGGGTCAGCCAATGGGGGAAAACTTATTGTGGTGTCAGCTGTTAAGCTCGTGTACACAAACCATACTTCGCCTGGTGTTCGGCTGTCATTTGAGTAGAAACAGTGGCCTCTCCGCACTGGCGAACCCCATTTTTGAGGGCTAAGCAGAAAATCCCTCCAACCACATCCCTTCAATTTTTTTTTTTTTGCTTTCTCTGAACCCTCTTGGCCCGAGTCCACCACCATCGCGCTGGCCCCCGCTCAGTGTTTTTATGTGGAGCTAAATATAGGCCTCGCATTGTGCTGCTGTGCTTAATATGTGTGTTTGGGCTGATTAGAGTCGAGGCCTGATCTCATCCTACCGCAGACCCCTAATGCATGCCGCGGTCGCTGGTTTCTGTTTGGATTCGGGGGTGGGTGAGGGGGGGGAGAACCAGGGGAAAGTGCTGATATAATCATGTTTAGGGTTGTGAGTTATGCGGCCGAGAGAGATGGCAATATTACGGAGCCAAAATGGAATCGAATGAGTCTTGGATAGAGCTATTATAGGGACTGCTGTTGTAAGATTGGTTGTTAAGACTGGCTGGGAATCAGACTAATGGGATGTTTTGCTTTTTCGATATTTACTGACATTCAATGCTGATAAAAAAAACAAAAAAAAACAGCGTCATTGTAATGGTTATCACGTGTGATTTGTCGCGTCGTCGCCTGTATTTTCTGTCCAATCGGATGATGAAAGATGTTGTACGTGGCGCGGAGAGGCAGATCGATGGGCTTTTATTGCGCCTGGCCAGAAATATGCAGTTATTGCAACTTGTATTGACTCGGCGCTGAGGTCATTTTGGGAGATATTGTCTTTTTTCCTTGCTCCTCTACCCTACGAGGCCTGTTTCACCTTTACCTCACTTTCCCTTCAATCCTCTTTCCTCTCCACTTCCCTCTTCTCTCTCTCCCCTGTCTTCTCCCATATTCCTCTCCTCCGTCACCAGAGAGAGGCCTCTCCGACCTCAGCCCATCCGATGGAAAGTGGCACATAGCGCATATAGGCGAGCGGGCTAACGTGCGCCTTATGGGAGCTTATATTGTACAACAGGAGTGGGAACAAAAGAGGCGGCGTGCTGGGCTGCTGGGAGCCATCACACACACACACATATATATACGCAGCACATTTCTACTTGCCGCGCGCTTACTGACACCAGAATTCTTCAGCCTGACACTGGTGATGGATTAGATGCGTTATCGAGGCGGAGAGAGGCTCCATGTTTTCTCCCAGTGCGCCGGGAAAGCAAGGGAGAGAGAAGAGAGAGAGAGAGACACACACACACACACACATACATACAGGCGGCTGAATAGCCTGTACCCATTCCACCTGAAGTAAAGCAATACAATAGCAGGCTGCTACATTTCAAGCCGGGTTTCCAGGACAGACATGTGAAGAGATAGAGATAGTGAGCCTGGATTGTACACAGTGTTCTGCCAATTGTCAAATACAGCCAGTTGATTTGTATCTACGTGTGTGTGTGTGTGTGTGTGTATGAGAAAGCTCGTTTATGTTCATGCATGAGCCAAGCGCTTGTGTGTATGGCCGTATATCCTTGTGAATTTAGCCCGTGTTTTCTCGTTAGACAAGAGGGGAAATATGGAGGGATTTGTGTGTCTCACTGGTATCTGACTTCTGGTGTGTTGGTGATAACCCTCCCCCTCTCCCCCTCTCCCCCTCTGCCTCCCCACTCCTCGCGGTGACTCATACTACCAGTCCACTCGCACCGATGCACCCCTAACTCACGCCCGAAGGGTCTGACTTCATCCTGCGCCGAGCGTTACGCATCCATCTCCAGGGGGATGGACAATGGATCTGTCAGTGCACCTCATGCCCCGGTGTCACCCATCTTTCACACCGCCGTGTAACATGCACTCTCACACTCACACTCACACACAAGGCTCAAGGTTCAAGATGTATTTGTCATTAGACGACGCAGGGTTTTGTAATGAAATGAGTGCTTGTAACTCCTTCATTATACGCAAACATAGCAGCGTTATTTAGGCTATAAACATACAAAAACAGTGTGTAATTCTGTACTGCATTTATAAATGTGCATCTGGGTGAATGTAAACAGTGACATCTTCCCATTCAAAGTTCGTACGCTGCGTTTGAGCACCAAGCATCAATGATGTAAACACAGAGTCCACCTCTAATCGTCCCGCGGTTCTAAACACGGTCCGTCCATCAAGTCCAGCAGCTTTATCTGGGATGTTGTGGTGGAGACAGGTTTCTGTAAAGATGTAGGCACAACAGTCTCTGGTTTCCAGTTGTTTGGTCTCAACACTGCCACCAGGCATTAGCCAGGAGCGGCCTTGAATCCAAGCTGGATTAGCGCGCCTCTTATCTGGACTCTCTTCCTCTGCTCCCGGGGCTTTCTGGCTGGATGGGTAAAAGATGTTTTGGGCTGTGGTCGTTCCAAAGTCCACTGCTATTAATCCAAAACCTGCGCTTTCTTTTCCAATGCTGATGCATCTGTTTCTGCCGTAGGCAAGAAAATGCAGCCAAATTTGAAGGAGATGCCAGCCACTGCATTCACATGCACCACCATTGTTGTACAGCATGTTAGCAAACGCTATAACACAATAAGGTTCCCATTGGCTTCACTGTTTTCCTCACTAAAATCCTCCCTTTTCCCACCACAGCATCTGCCATGAGTCCTTAGCAGATGTGAATGTTGAATATGGAGGGGCTAACAGCAAAGGACAGTTTACAAGCATGTAGGAAAAATCTCTTTCTCTCGCTCGCAGTTGTGTTTGCAATGCAACCGATGTGGCGAGAGCCACCCGGCTGTCACAGAAGCTTTTCAAATCACGGATGCCTCCTGACAAGCTTCACTGGCTCTTAAAATGCTGTCAGCAGTCTGTCACCTGTCATCTTGGCCAAGGTACCAACCAATCTTAACATCAAATTCAAGGCCATTTACCGAGGCTGAGATCGGTCCTATCAGGCTTATTGGATTTGATTGGATGAGGTTTATCATGGTCGTTGTCGGATCCTTCTGACCTGTGTCTTTTTCAGTCCGCATGACCTGACTTTCACTACAGAAGCTCCCAGCAGAGCGCAGCCTCCTCGGCGGTGTCTCCGTAAGGGGTCACTGCATTGAGACAGAGAGAGAGAACGAGTGAGAGAGAGAGAGAGAGAGAGAGTGTGTGGGGGTGTTGTGCTTTCAGAGAATCTAATCCAGTGTGTGGGATCAGCCAGATAAAGGCAATGCCTATCACTTCAACATCCAAGACTGTTGAACTGGATTAGTGTAGATGCAGGAGATGGCTGCCAGGAAGGTTACTCAGGGAGTTCAACTTCCACTCTCCACTCTCCCACTCCGTCTCTCTTTGTGCACAATATGCTACTGAGTTTCAGCCCAATCTCCCTAAAATCAACTCCCGTTATTCTATTCTGGTAGCGAGTGTAGGTGGAGGACCTGCAATTTGACTTAATCCTATCCTGGTACAAGGTGTTAGTGTGGAGCGCGCTGTGCACCGTGGTTTGGTGAAGGTTCCCGTGCGTGGGTTACAATCCGCTCTGCCAGCTGAAACATGGTGGTGAAATAATGCTCGCCCTCAGATGGACTTGTATTGGTGTTGGCAGTTCCCCCTGTAGACATGTGCATCCTGTTTCAGAAACGCTAACCTCCCTCAAGGCTAAGGTTAGAAGTTTTTTTTCCAAATCTGAAAAGAAAGCAGCTCTCAGGTAATAGTTAGCAGCTGTGGCCATTAAAGGAGAAACATTCTTTAAAAATTGAGTGGTTAATGTTGAACAAACACTCGGAGACAAGCAGTAAAACAGAGACCGAATCAGTAAATCAGCAAATCATCCCTCACAGTGTTTATATTACAATGTTTTCCTCTTGGAACTAAATTTAAAACGCTGTCATTTCATGTCTCAATTGCGTCGCACGCAGTGTAGGATTGCTTGATTTGGAAACCGTTCATTTTGGCATTTTGCTTGTTGTTGCGTAACGGCGTCCACGAGGGAACCTGCAGTTTGCTTTTTTCCTTTCCCTTTTTGTCATCTCTGAGCAGCAGCGGCGGCGGCGGCATCCACAACGCACTGCAAACACGCATTTGATGCACTTTTAGCCTGGATTTATTCAGCACTTTTCACTCAGCAAATTGCTTCACACAGACTCACACGGTCGGGGATCCACTGTCTGGCACTGTGTTCAAAACCAGTGAGACCAAGGGAGAGAGAGCGAAAGAGGGAAGAGGGAGAAGGGCAATTTGAATTGGAGTTTGGTCAATCTTCAAACGTTTTTCCAGGGTGCTTACATGGTCTGATCAAAAGCACCCCACTGGCACGGGCCCTTGTAGCCACAAGGGGAGGCCTCTGATGCTGCTGCCACGGCTTCCCTGCTGGCCAAGCTCCCCCCCGCCGCCCGCTTCCTACCCGTTTGTGCCTGAATAGGTGCTGTGACATAAAGTTTGTACATAAAAACAAAAGCACCTTTTTGATTTGTATTTTATTTTAAAGGGTTGCATACGGAAAGGGAAGTTTGTAACTCCTTCATGCTACGCAAACACACATACATGCTACAGTAACATATATATCTAAACAAGTATTCACCCAGGAAATAATTCTGCTGTGCATTTTTTTTTTAATTTGCATGTAATTAAATAAAAACGACAGAAAGACGGTGATGGTCAGCGTCTTCACATCCAAAGATAGACATCTGGGTGTGTATGAGCATCGATGTTGTAAACACAGAGTCCACTTATTCCGCCTACGCTCGCTCGTCTCGGATTATGGCTCGCCGATGTTTTGGTGGTGGCAGGTCTCTGTAAAAATGTTCGCACAATAGTCTCTGATTTTCCTGTCGTTCGGCCGGCGGAGTCCCATTTCTTCCATTCAATTCCTGTGCGACTCTGTGTGACGGGACACTAGTGAGACTGAACAGGTTTTGGATTCTCAATCCAAAACCTGGAGAGCTGATGACCAGCTGAAAAATGGCCACCGCATCTGCATGCGCCGCCGTTGCCATGACGTGACATCATTTTATCTTTGTCTCACCACGTAGCGTTTTAAAAAAAAAACATGTTGATTCATACTTTACAGTAAAGGTGCTGCTGTTAAGAAAATGTAGTGCGGAGTTATTTAAAGTGGTGAAAGTGGTTTGGCTTTGGAAACACTAAATATGGCAGGCCTGCGTGTGCTCCAGGATTTATAACCAGCTCATTAAGAAGTCCTCCTACTT
>CAEMYA010000103.1:1805171-1821550 GCA_903131615.1 Diplodus sargus | reverse complement strand
GGGCAGAGAGGCGAGAGGTTTAAGTACCTGAGAGAGCAGGCGAAAGTAAAGTGATGCTCGGGAAATGAATGTTTTGGGCCTGAGAGTCGCATACTCGGGTGGCAGATACTGTAGGCTGCTAGAGCGGCGGCGGCGGCGTGGGTGTGAGTGAGGGACTGCGGTCAACAGATGGAGTTTTGGACAGAATTATTTTTGGTCCGGTAAGCACCGGTTTCTCCAATCACTCCGCTGCTGGGTTTTTCATTTTTCCCTCTTTTTTTTTTTTCCCTTCGNNNNCTCTTTTTTTTTTTCCCTTCGCCCACCCAGAGGTGAGCCTGCCCTGCGAAATACTTCAGACTCAAGAAACCCACGTGCACACATTTCCTCACTTCCTTACAACGTCGTGGGTGTGTGTGTTTGCGTCTGCATATGTGCGAATGTAACACACTTTGCGAGATTTACAGCTACTATAGAAAAGCCGCCTCCTAATGTGAAAAGCGACTGGATTGGATGCGTGTGAGTGTGTGTGTGTGTGTGTGAGTGTGAGTGCGTCTGGAGTGCTTGAGTGTCAGCTATTCTCTGTCATGTACAAAAGAAGCAGAGATCGAGAAACAGATGTTATTGGTGACTGGGGAGAGGCAAGGTCATTCATTATTTATCTCTCTGTACACACTTCTGCACAGCTGATTAAATGTGTTTGCTTAGCGCGGCGGTTAGCTGTTTAGCGATGGCGAGGCCTGGCGTGTCGGTGCGTAACAAAGTGCTGTACCCCTGCCTGGAGAGTAGTAGGGGGCGTTTTTTTTTTTCCTGTCCTGGACTCTCTCTAACACAGCTGTGTGTCTGAGTGTCTGTCTCTGGCCAAATGTGAATTTAGAGGCCCCTGGACAACAGTGAGAGACGGTGTGATAGCGATCTGATTCAGATGAACTGCGGGCGTGCAGGGGGAAGGTCGGGTTATCTGGTGATCCCCAGTGGCCGCCCGCTAGAACACATATCACAGCATGACAGACGGCTCCTATGGGTGCACTGCACACACAAAAACACCCACACAAACACACACACGCGGTGACACAGTAGTGAACAGAACAGCGCTGGTCTGGCCGAGCGCCGGCATACTTTACGGATGAGCATATTTGCCGAGGTCTCCCTCCACGCTGCAGTGTCAGTAACCAGATGAAGACTGGCACGGCCCCCACATCCTGCCTCCTCTCCTCCTACATATGGTTTTCGCATATGTCTTCTTCTTCGATGTTTGGATTAGCTTGCCAAGGTCAGACGTAGGTCAGCCGTGGAAAGGCTCAACCACTTTGAGCTCTGGCCCTTTAACTGTGCCGCCTGCTGTCGTGTACTCGGCTAACCCTCAGGCTTTGAAGGCGAAGCTCTCGGGGGGGCTTTGTGCGAACTTACATCGCGTTTCTTTTACTTGACCGTGCAGCAGTTTGACATGCATTCATACCCACACACACACACACACACACAAAGGCACGCGTGTGTGTATGCACATTTGCTCACATCCCCTCCCCGGTTGATCTCCTCTTGACAGACATGTGACCTTGACTTTCCCCTCTGTGATGTTTTCAAGAGAGTCTGTGCTGCTCTTTGGTGCTGTCACCGTCTGAATAGATAGATGAATGTTTGGGTGGAGGAAGGCAGGCGGGGATGGACAGATGATAGAGCCATCAGCTTTTTCAAGGGTGGAGGAGGGCCCAGTGACATGTGACATCACAGAGACATCTCTCACGCACAGCACCGGGGAGATTTACCGCACTGGTTATATATCTGGCCAGCAGGATCTGATGAATGAAGTTGAAACGGGGCTGGCATCGGCCCGTTCGGGTCAGGGAGGGTCACGTACAAGTCATTAGAATGCTTTTCCTATGTTTTTGCAGTGAGGTGGTCTTGGCCTGAAGTTGAAAGCTTTTGCGAGGGAATGCATCATTCATCAGGAGAAAGAGGAAAGGAAAACAGAGCTACGGTTTCACAAAGGCCTAATAATATCAGCTAATAATTCTCAACAGTTGCTGTAACCTCATCCTGCATGGACTCACAGGAGGCGGACATTTACCTCATACCATGAAATTAAACAAGTGCCACACAATTTAAAAGAAAGTCAATTAATCATCCCGCTGCTGGTTTTAATTTCTTCGGTCCTCCGCTTCCTCTCCACCCACCTGAGTCTCCAGGTAGCGAGATGACGATGATAGATTGTTTTTTTTGCAAATATTGTCTGACCCCTGACTGTCACTCCTGTCAATCACTCTTCGTCTGTTTTTTTCCCCGTTCCCGCTGTCACACTGATATAAATAGCCGTCATTGACCCGTTTGTGTTCTGTGTTCCTCAGATTCGCGTCGACGGGCCTCCTCACGGCGGCGTCCAGTATGAGACCATATCGGTCATCAAGGACGGCAGCCCCATCCTGCGGGACATGGCCTTCTCCCCCGACCGCAACTACCTCTACGTCATGTCTGAGAGACAGGTAGGTGTTGAGCGAGTGGACGCAAGAGCCCTCACCCGGGCAGACTGGAGGGCTTAAGTGCGTCTCTGTCTGCGTGCATATGTTTAAATGTCAGGGAAAAGGCTGTGAAAAGTGTGTGTGTGTGTGTGTGTGTGTGTGTGTGTGTGTGTGTGTGCTCTAGCGGAGCCCTAGATGGCCCACCTCTCAACATCACCAGCACCACCACCCGCTGTTAGCTATAAATAACCTGGGTGGCACAGCAGGGAGGGGGGGACGCTGTGACAACGTTTGATAATGAAGGAGAACAATGAGGGCAGGGAGAAAGGAAAAAGAAAAAGTGAGACAAGGAAGAGACAAGGTAGAATGAGAGACGGAGATGAAGGGCACTCGCTTGCTGGCTGGCTGGCTGGCTGGCTGGCTGGCTGGCTGAGGCGGAGGATGTGCGGAAGAGTGATGAGGGAAAGAGGGACAGCTGGAGGAGCGCAAAAAGAGAGACACCGAGAGGAAAGAGAAGAGACAGAGTGCAAGGTCATCCTTTCACACTTCTAATGAAGTGACACAGCATCGCCGGGGCGGGTGGTGAAACAGCCGATAGCCATCAATGCAGCCGACATACTAAGCAGGCGGAGGAGGCGAGGGCGGACAAGGGTGTAAGGGGACACAAGGACAGAGCAGGAGTGAGGATATGAGAGCTGAGGAAAACATGATGGAAAAAAAACAGAGGAAAAGAGGAGGAGAAGTGACGGGAGGAGAGGAGGAGAGGAGGAGGAGGAGCAGCTGCAGGGGAGCGTGGCGGCGCAGAAACCCCAGAGACGGGCGACGTGCGAGGCTGTCAGTGTGAGGTGATAGATTGTCGTCCTCTCTCCTTATCTCTGCTTTTAACACACTCAACAACTGGCTGGCTGCAGCTCACAGGTTAGGGACGGCGAGAGAGGGAGTCACTCAGACAACAGTGTCTAATGCTGAGAGAGGAAAACAGATAATGTAATCTGCATGGCTCCCCTCCTCCTCCGTCAGCATCTGTGACAAACACAAAGAAACTTTTTGAGAAGTTTCTCAGTTTCAGTTTTAGACACTCGCCTGCTGCGAGAACAAAAATATTACGGCGTCAAATGATGAATCACATCGTCGGTATAATGGTTCCGTACTTCAAGCGGTATCAGAGATTCTTTGTGAGACATATCACAGAAATGATATCTGAACAAATTATTTAAAAACTCAAACATCCCTTCTCATGAATATTTATACAGTACACCCACCGAAATATTTAAATGAATACCTCCAGGATAAGAATTTAAATCTTCTTGATAAATAATCTAATATATACACATGTATCTGCAAATCTTTTTTTTTTTTACATCAGAACAAGAGCGTATATGCGATCAGCTGCTTTCCCATCGCCAGTCAGATGAGTTGGATAACATGAGACGGGAGCACGGAGGTCAAGCGACAGTGTAACAGTGTTTACTTTACACATCGTTTACTTCAGGGTCCATCCACACGGAAACACTTTTGTGTGTAAACGCACATGTTTTGCATCGTTTTGGCCGATCGTCCACATGGATCCTGTAAAAAGCACTTTTTTGAAACCTGGTCTCTGTCTCGTTTGGACAGCGAATCTGCATACTTTGGTATCCATGACGCCATCGCCCCACCCCTCCACCTCTAGCCTTCGACCTCTTAACCCCGCAACGTCTTATAACAACAACAACAACAATGGCGGACTACATGCTTGTGTTCGTGCTGTAGAAGATATTGAGCTTATCAGGGTTACTAGGGCAAAATATTCAGCTCCTCTGCGACTACAGTGAGCGAAAAAGGATTATGGACAACCGACTAGCGCACGCTCCGTCTCTTCTTCTTTTTGGTGAATTTCAAGCGCCACCTATAGGCCTGGAGTATGAACTACAGCGAGTTGAGTTGTTTACAATGGATACATTTGGGCGCACATTTTCTTGAAACGATGCCGAGAAAGACAGGGGGGAAAAAGATTGATTTGGTACGTGTGGGCACACCCTCAGTCGGTCTTTCAAACCTAGAAAATAGAAATAGAAAACCATTTACGCACCGACGTCAATAACTACGACGTGCGTCATAGCGTTGTGCAGGACAAAGGAGCCAAAATGAGCCGTTCCACCTTGATGTCACGCCGACCGGAGCAGAGTCGTTTGACCCAAGAGTGAACGCCGCTCGAACCCTTCTCCTTCTGACGACAAAACGCCAGATGCGAGTGGCTATAAGCGGGTTTTTTGCTCAGTACAAAAAGAGTTGTGACAATGAAGACATGACACAGATTTCAAGTTTTTTTTTACCGAGTCAAGTCTGTTTCCCATGTTTACCCAAATCCTTTATTCCGACTTATTCTGCAGATGAAACAAGTGTTTGAAGTCGAGTTCATAACTGCTAGTCATCCGAGTGAGGAGTGATGCTGGTGAATATTATTAGTATTCAGCCTGTACACTCTTGTGTTTCGCTCTCCAGGGGTTGGGGAGGATCGAAGCAGACAGGCGTGCGCGCACACACACACACGCACACACACACACACACACGTACTGAAATGCTTTCAACCACTTCGGGGGATGTTACCCTGCATGTTCAAGGATACTACTCGATAGTCACACCTGACAGAGGAACTGAATTGGGATTCAGCGTGGCCGTACGCTCATTCAGGCTTTTTGCATAAATTGGCAAATTCAACACCAAAAAAAAGACGTTTTTTTTTATACGTATGTGATTCTGTACAGTTGATTCAACGTTTGATTGATCCAGGTGAACGACTCTCCCACAAAGCTGTAATCCACATTGTTATTTCCGTTATAAGTCTTCGGTGGAGCTGCACATAATGCATTTTATTATCTCTGACCTCCGTCTTACCTCTCGCTACTCAGGGGGATAAATTTAGGATGCACACCACTGGGTACCATCATGTATTTTTCAAAGTGCCAGCACTATCCACTGTAAAATACACAGCACACAGCAGCCACCTTCAAACCAACCAGCCCCCTTTCTCACAAGCTTTCAGTGGAAAAAGATCTATTTGACCTTTTTGTATGATCGTACGCGTAAATGTCACCTCCAGCTACACTTGAAGTCAGACGATCAGGACATCACGAGGTCTGTCTTCTCTGAGCGGCGCTTGTTCGCATGTGTCAGGCTGATGCCGCTTGAGGCCAAACGCCTGGTGATGGGAGACCGTTAGAACAAAGGAGGGATGATATCAAGCAGAAAGCAGGGCAGATTTGGCTCCGGTTGCATTTCCTACTCTGAATAACAAAGAGGCCCTCTGTGTTTGGCACAGTGGGAAAGAGAGGATGCAGAGAGACCGAGGCAGAGACAGACAGACAGACAGAGAGAGAGAGAGAGAGAGGCAGGCAGACGGAAATCGGGAAAGAGAGAGAGCAATATTTGCTCAGCGAGGCCGTGCTCCGCAATCTGGGCTCTCGCTCGCTCCAGTCCTCACACCTGTCTGTGTGTGTTGTGGCGAAGCCGTGAATCGTGGGATGTGCGAGGCCTTTGTAAACACAAACACGCAGACCGGCGCCCACAGGGGCGACACACACACACACACACACACACTCGCCCACATGCAAAGCGCACGCTCCCTCAGGTTTTTATTTGCTTAGGTACCGACGTAATGCACCGGCTCCCGCCGTCACGTGAACACTCGCCCCCCCAAAAAAAACTATAATTACACACATGCAAACCCCGGCCTCCCATTCAGTATTCAAATGGGATCTCCAGAAGGCTTTCGGAGGCTTTTCATCTCGCCTTTTTTCTCTCACCCGCGTATATATAGATTACTCCTACTGCATATGTATAGATCCTCTACACATTCGCTGCCTACCCAAAGTTCTGGTTCGGCGCGTGGAAGAACTTTCTGCTCTCATTTGTCTCGTTTGTCTCCCGCTCACACTCCCACACCAGACGCCATCACTCACTCGCCCTCAGACCTGTTTAATAGCTCCCTGTTTCGCATTCGATCCATGGCGCTGCCATGTTAAACTGTGCTTTTGTTTTGTAGATGTAATGACAATAGCATCCACCGTATTAATGATGTGGTGAGATTGACCCAGTGCGACGCAGCGCAGTGGAACTGATGAAAAGACCTGGCTCACTGACTTTCTCTTCTCGAGGAGCAGTGTGAGCATGTGTGTGTTTGTGTGTGTGTGCGCCTGCCTTTATGTAGGGTGCTGCATCATTACTGACAGTCCTGAAACACATAGCAGGAGGTTTTTCATCTCTGAGATTTATCTTCAGACATTTGCGTATATCCACTACGGTGCCTCGACTATTGAGAAACCTCAAAAACACGCTTGTTGCATCATCTCTGGGTTTTCACAGGCTTCGCGCTTTGCGCTCCGTGTCTTCCATCTGTCCTTGGTGCGTTCTGTGATTCGGCAGATCCATCGTATGGATTTCTGCCAGATCACATGTTTGAGTCATGTTGCGTTTTAGTACATGTGTGCCTGTGTGTGTGTGTGTGACTGCTTCTATATTTAGACCAATAATACTGCGATTTTGGTACTTGGCTGGGGAAGCAGCGCCGACGGCAAACGCAGTGATGTAGGGAAAAAGGTCATATCTGTTCCGGGAGATTCGGTCGAGCTGCCTCCTAGACGCATCCTCGACTTTCTCCCTCTCATCCCTTCCTGTCTTTTTCTCTCCGTCTGCGTCATATGAAATGCCCCCCCGAAATGTCTTACATGTCTGGAACACCTCACTGCATTTAATATTGCATCAAAAAGCCAGCAGATTTCAAACCGAATACATCCCTCGCTGCTGCTGCGGCAGAGCGGGCGACGTACGCACCACGTAACCTCTGCGAGAGTTTTACATGGGGAAGCGCAGAGGAGGCTTTAACCTTTATCTGCAAGTCCTGCTTTACATACCAGATACACCGCGCCGGATACACAGTAATGCTCCGGCGCTGTAACAACTGCAGCAGTGTCTCTAATCAAACAGGTAGAAAGAGTATCCATGTGTGAATGGCAGCTGGAGCAGAGCTAAACCACTGGTGCTTTTGCCAGCTCATGCAAATTCAGCCCTCATTCATTACCCGTCTCTTCCCTTTTCTCTCTCTCTTTCATGTTTCCTTTTTCCGGCTGTCTGAAAAAAAAAAATGCTAAAGGGTCCGGCGCCACTTGGTTTTTTTTTAACACCATGACCGGTCCTGTGTTTGTATACGTTTATGTGTGTGTGTGTGCCACAACTGCATTATGGGAATTCGAGCCATCAGAAGGGGGACGGAGCGGCGCTGCGGCCCGCGTGATCCCCTGAGCGCCGTTCGCGCTCTTTGTTGTCGGTTTATCAACACAATGCAGCGCGCTGGGATAAATGGCGACAACTACTCCAGTATCGAGTGAGGTCTTTCGGGGCCTGGATTATCAACATTTTTATGAGGCCTTTTCATTCCCTTTGTGGCGTATTGTGCTGTTATGGCCGCTGGCACCCAGCGGTAGGGCCGAGCGCTCATCACACGCGGCTGAGAATCAGTGACTGCATTATGTCGGTTGCTTTGGTCAGCGGCCAGTGCGCTCGAGCCCACAGCCTATAATGTATTATTCATGGGGAACAATCAAGATTTAACATCTGAAAGGGGTTTTGAAGTGATACCTGTGGCGTGGCTTTAGTTCTGCCTGAAAAAAAAAACCTTTTTGAAAACACCTCAATAAATGGAGAAAAAAAACTCTGAGAGAAAACCGCTCACACATAAATAAAAGTGTTACCTTTTATCATGTCTTAATTAAATCCCAAGAAAGGAGGCAGGTGTTGACTTTGTAATAGAGCTCAGTGGGTTTTTTTCTGTAACGTTTTACGGCCGCGGCACACAAGAGCACATAATAGACCTCAATGGATATAATAGCGTTCTCCGTGAAATACTGGCCGTCTAATTGCCAGCTCTTTATAAGGATAACTGTGAAATACTCGCTAGCATGACCAACTGAGGGATACTGAGCTGGCTTGTAAAACAGACTCGTCTTTCATGGACAGACACACAGTCCTCCCCCTATAGAGGCGTTCAGCCATGTGCTGCTGTCACTCTCCAATACACTCTTGGCTCTTTAGCAAACATTAAACCCCCTCAGCCTCCAATCCCTCCTGCGCCGCCGTCCTTCCTCCCTTACCCGGGCTCCATGTATGGAACGGCAACATTACAGCTTGCAGATTATCAGAAAAGAAAAGAAGACCTCATTTTTTTATTTATTTTTTTATCCCAAGCCCGGCAATTTCTTCCAGGTGCTCAGCTGTGAAATTTGAAATCCATGCATGGATTCTTTCTTCTTTTTTTTCCCAACCTTTTTTTTTTGTATGAGGCCTCCTCTCAACCTGTTCTCCCTCGTAGCACCCCCACCCTCCTTTCCCCCTAGAGTTTTCTGGTTATCCCTCCCCTCCTTATCCCCCCAGAACCTTTGTTTGGCTGGTGTGGTTAGATTGGGAGGAAATGGGTTCAGTGGTTATCGAGACAGGGGGAAATGGGAATCATTCACACCTCGTCCAGTCTTAGATTAGCTGACATGCTATTGGCTCATCATTATGCAGGACTTTGGTGTGTATGACACGCTGATTTCATGTGTTAATGGGCATGGAGCACATGATGGCTTATAGCCAGGCCTTCCACTGTGCACTGTAGGTGTTACAGCTTGTGCAGACTAAAAAAAAAAAAAACAGCGACTAGCAGCAGCGTTGGTGGAAAGCCTTTTGTTTCCTGGCTTTTACTATTTACACCCTCCACAACAAGCAGATTGGACTGGCTCATATCCAGGCCACTCATTCAAAGACTTAAGTTTGTGTGCATGCTTTTCTTGTGTGCGCAGCTCCTGATTCTAACAATCCATTTCAGAGGCTTCGGGAAGATACTCCCATCCTTTTCTCATTGCATCTGGTGGGGAGGGAAGAAGTCTGGCAAAGATTCAGGTTGAAAAGAATGGACACAACGGTAGAGCAAACAAAGTCAAAAAAAGGCACAGGGACAAAAGATCAGCGCTCTGTGTCTGCTTCTTCTGAGCCCCTCCTTTTCTTTGCAATGTTTGATCGTCTGTTGTCAGGGCTGAGTAGCGAAGGGGCATCCGGCGACTTCCAGAACCTCAACAAGTGTCGAGGTTGCCGTCCCTTGACCCCGTCCCAGCCCAAGGGCGGCCTAGTTAGCTTGCAGCTGCCAGAGAGGGAACAAGACCAGGAGTTTGACCATTGACCCATATCTCTGCGTTTCTCACCAATCTGTCCGTCAGTGACACTCGGACAAAGAGTCCCAATAACTCGACTACCCTCCATCATAGCACAGCGGACGTTCAAGAGGCAGCTTTTAGCCTGAGAGAGACATTGGTGGAATTCCGTTCTGTGAAGTCACATAGTTTTCTCACTCATTCTTGAGTTTTTCCCACAATCAAAATGTCAGAATATTGAGGTTCTTGAAAGCAAGATGGGAGAAAAAAAAAGACATCTCTCTCTCCGAACTCCCATGTTGTATCTCCAGTTCTATGAGTGTGAGTTAAGTAAGATACATCTACTTAACTGACCTCGACTGAGGTCAAATGAGGTTTCTATTATCATGGTGCAACCAACAATACAGGAGGTGACACGTATGCCAGGCAACCGTGAAGTCTGCATCAGTGTTTATAGGTGAGACGTGACCTGAACAAAGCTCCTCCGTCATGCATGAGACGCCGTGTGCCAACATATGGACCAAACATCTGCATCCCATTCCACCCTCACCGGGGCTGATCAAGAGAGTGGAAACAGCAGTCACGGCTTCATGGCATCTATCTGCTTTTTCGACAGACCTCAACTACAGACGAACATCTCCGGGCCAGCCTGCTATCAGTCAGACAACAGACACCGGCCTTGATAGATTGGCCGTCATGTTTTATCTGGGATGTAAGCGCGACAGCGGGGTCAGATTGGCAGCCGTGGGGTTGAGGGCCAGCAAATCAATCGCACGGCCGCTTCCTCGCCCAGGTGCTCTGCAGCTGGTGAGGAGGGGGCCGGAGCCTCAGCTTTGGAACCTTGGGCTCAGATCCCTCGCCGCGTCCGTGACAGCTTCACTTGATATTGACGGCCGGACAAATTAGGATAAATTCCCCTGTCAATACGCACATCCAATGTTATTGATGACGCCATTTAGCTTTTCATTCTGAAGAAAAACCACTTTCATCCCTGACCCACTTGTCAAGATTCCTTAATCTGGAGCTGTGTGTGTCCTCGCATTTGTATAAGTGTGTGTGTGTGTTATTTCCGTATTCTTGTGTTATTAAACTGGGCTAATTTGGTGGTAATTTGCCTTAATTGTTGTTGAAATGTTACATGTTTTCAGTACCTGTACACTCCTTAAGTACCATCATTAATAAATGGTTCATTAAGAGTTAATGAAACTATTTTTTAAAACATCTACAGTTACACAATAAATGCTGTATAAAGCATTTCATTGTTTGTTAATAGTCAAATAACTTGTGCCATTTAATAAAAAGATTCAGTAACAATCTCCTGTTTGTGGAGATGCAGCCTTGTTTTCTGACTTTTATTTTTAATGATATTATTGAATTTGTTTTTACGATTAAACGATCACATGCCCGCTCTGTCCCCAGTCCCATCGCACGTCACGGTAATGCCCGTGTTTGCCCATTAATGGTTTTTATCTTCTTCTTTGTATCATATGACATCGGGGCCTTTGAATGGAAAGTTGTGTGGTTTGAAACCATATGATATTTTTACTTCGTGGGAGTTAATACGCGTGTATTTGCCCCGTTTCCTGCCTGAATCGGAGCCTGTGAGGCTTTATGTGTACGATCCATTCATTTGGACGACCCTTCTTAAAATAAGTGCTCTATGCGTTTGGTTTTAATGGATGTTCGTGCGCTGTCTCTCAGCGCAGCGAGGTCAGGGGGTTGTGGGAAGTTCAAGGGTTGACTGAGCCTGTTCATCAACAGGAAGGGGTCACTCGCCGGGTCGGTCCGAGCCGCCCCGTCACTGAATCATGTTTTTATAGCTTCCATCTGCCCTGACCGCTGCCAGTCAGCTATTTCTTCCCCATGATGACCGATACGAGTATCCTTCCCCCTTTCAGCTATGTTCTAGCAATGTTTTACATGTCTGAATGCCAAGCCCTGTTTGCTTCCCCGTGTGCTAGCCCGGCTAACAAAGGCCTCTCATTTGCATTAGTCCCTGAGCAGGCATTGTTAATTGACTTAAGCTAGGATTAGTGTTAATCAGGTTTTGTGCCCTGGAACCATTGGCCAATCCTAACCTCATTATTTGATAGCAGCACACGTCCTGTCAGCCCCCATCAAGCTGTTAATTAATAGAAGCCCGTGCACCCAGGTCCCAGTCTGAGCACCCTCTCACCTCCCATTTCCCCGTCCATCCATCCACCCATTTCCCCGTCCATCCATCCATCCATTAACCCCTCCTTTCCCGCCTTCACACCCAAGTCCCCTGCCACTTCAGCAGTGGTCAGTACACAGCAACGCGCTGTATACGCTGTGAATTCAACGACTAGTCCAGCAGACTGTGTTAGCAGACCGTGCAGCTTTCGGTAAACAAGCAATGTGTAGCTTGACGTCTGCTTCTGGTGAAACGGTCTCCGCACAGAGACTCAAACAGTGTCAAGTCTGGTCTGAGCGGATCTCGAGACTCCACATGAGAGAGACATGTTTGTGTCTGGCTGTGAGATCATGTGTGTGTCTGCACATCCCCTAATACCAGCTAAAAACTCCCGGCTGTCTCCCGTCCCGGCCTCCCCCTCTTCCCCAGTCCCTCACTGGCCTCCTGACATAATATGAGATAATGAGGAAAAGGATACCTGATCCTCAGACTCTCTGACACCTCTGCCTCTGTCTGTCTGCAGCCTCCCAGAGTCTGCCATTAGCCAGCTGACTGTTGCTCCCAGAAATGTCGCCCCTGGAGGGAAAAAAAAAAAAAAAATGAAATTTTTATATCCAGTCTTCACTTTTGCTACATTGTTGAATCCGTTAGGGATTCTTGAAAAATTCAGCACAAGATAAATGCATGTTTGAGTCTTCTAAATGTTTTAAATCCCACATAAAGAAGATCTCCCAAGCAGCGTCCACACCGCAAACCGCTTGTTCATGCGTTTATTTAGATTAGCCTTCCTTAATGCTCTCTTGGCCGGTGCTCCGAAACAATGAATCGAAAAACTACAAGGAATTCAGAACTCTGCTGCCGGAGCTTTTAACTAGAACAAGAAAGACCGAGCATGTCAGCCTCGGCTTAGCTAACCTGCTCTGGCTCCCGTTGTCCTCTAGGATTGATTTTAAAGTACTATTACCTCTTTACAAGCCTCTTAAAGGCTTTGAAACTGCTTGTATCTCCAACTAGTTTGTCTTTTTATGACCCTTCACGGCCTCTTAGATCCACAGTTTTTTTTAAATACAACCAATCACACAAATGGGAAAATCTGTAGCTCAGCTTTTTTTTAACTGTACACCAACACTATGGGACTCCCTTCCCAAGACTATACGTGACGTAAGCTCTGTCAATGGTTTGGCTTTATAAAAAAGTCGTCTCTCGGTTGGTTGGCTTGTCAGCAGGTTTAACCAAAAACAGCTGGATGGATTTCCATGAAAGTTAGATGGAGATTGGCTCTCGTTCACTTTTGGTGCAGATCTGGACAAAGATCCAGTTTATAAGAATTCCTGACTCTTCTGTTTGGCTGCTGACCCGAAATACAATCCTGAAAGCATCAGTATTTGATGAGTTCTGGATAAGATGCAAAAATTAACTTTCTTACAAACTGGAATTGAATTGAAAAGGTGTATTTCGGTGGTTTGTATGTATTCTTGAGTACAATTTGATGCATATCCTCGATCTGGAGAGCTTGAATTACGGTTAAGCAGTCATGGGATGTTTATAATCTCGTGCGATACGCAGCTGTTGAGTTTGATATTGGATTATAGGCTCTGCTGAAACCTTGATTAAAGGCGACTGTTGGGGCTTGGCAGAGGAATCAATCTACTTAGTGCCATTAATATCTTCCCTTGTTTCAGTTTCTCCTGCTTTTATTCATTCTCTTGTGTTTTTCACATTATTGTAAAGCACTTTGACTTTCTGCCCTTCTATGAAAGGTGTTACGGATGTCAAATGTTCTATTATTTATTGTTATCATTATTATATCAAGTTGTGGAGTGTCGGGGAGTGCGAGAAGGTTTTATACGGGCAATTAACAACAAATGTGTTGAAGTAAACATTGAGTAGATATGGTCAGTTTTTGGCAGGAAGTCATTAACTCTAAGCGCCTCGAGCAGCGAACATGTCCTTGAGCTCGTTTTGCACCGCTCGTTATCTAGAAACAATCTGACTGAGCTCCAGTTTCAACCTCTGCCGCTGCCGTGCTGCCGTGTTTATACGCTGAAAACTTTTCCCGTCTCTCTCCTATACGAGGGTGTGTATGTGTAGCTGTGTACGCCGCTCGCATGCGTGCGTCGTGTATATGCGTGCAGGCCACACTTTGTCACTTTCGTGAATGTGAGCCAAAGGAACAGTCCAGGAGCCATCCTGCCAGAATAATCAGCTCTATAATTAAGAGCTGCGAGTATGTCAACTGCCTTCATATACCCCCCCCCTTCTCTCTTTCTGCCTCTTTCACTGTCTGTCTGCCTCTATAATGGCACAGCATTTGTCTGTTTCCTCCCCGCGCCTATGCAGAATGCTCGTGACATTTATTGTGAAACTAATGGCGGTGCTTCACTCCTCCTAATTGTAGGCTTTAATTGCAATAATTATTTACAAGCCTAATTAGAGCCTAGAGAGTGTCAGGGAGAGACACGAGTGCTGGTTGAAGGAATCATGACAGGGTTTGTCAGGAGCCAGGAGAAGAGTAAAGTGAATAGAGTGGCAATGTTTTGTCTGTAATTGGGGGAGGCCAACGTCTGTAAGTCTCACTGCCTCTCTCGCTGTCGCTCTTTTTTTTTTTGTCAATTGCCGTCCTCCTTAGCTCTGAGATGGGTGCCGCAATCACAGGATGAGGATGATTTGAGGCTGAGCTCACAGATCAGTGGATAGCGGCAGGATCGGTCCCTCGGTGCTGTAGTGAAGGTGTTTATTTAAAAAAAATAAATAAAAGGTCTCCGGTTTACTCTGACAACTGATCTGTGCTGTTTGAGAGGGATTGACGGCTCCATTCACCGAGCCACCAGCTGCCTTCTGAAGCGGTGAATAAGTGCATCTTACGTGCATTTGTCACCGAGTACATTGTTTCTCAGTGTGTTCTAACCAGGGCCCGGGTTCATTTGCTGCAGTTTGGCAGAGCCTCAGGAGGTCTTTTGTGTGTGTGTGTGTGCGCGCGCTTGTGTGTGTGTGTGTGTACGTGTGTGTGTGTGTTTTACTGTGTGATGTGGTCATGCTGCCAGGTCTGCAATATGCTCTTTGTCTGTCCTTCACAAGGCCAGTCTTGGTAAACAGACTACAGCAGGAGAGCTGCTGGTTTTTGATGGGCTCAGCTCAGCTCTCTCTCTCCTTCTCTCTCTCTCCCTCTCTCTCTCTGTGCAACACACATTCCCCCAATTTTCCCCATTTCATTCCCCCCTTTCTCTCCTTCCTCTCCCCTTTTCTTCTCTCCTGTCAGCGCAGCGTCCGATGGGAGGACTCAATCCCACAATGCCATTCTCCCTCTCCCCTGCGGCTCACTTTGACAAAGCTGTCAGCCCTGAGCCCCGGTGATGGATGTAGTATTGTACAGTGTGTGTGTGTGTTACTGCATACGTGAATGTGTTTTTTTCCGGTTGTAAAATGAGTCTGGTATCCCATTTGGACTCTTGCCGGGCAAAATAAATGTATTTATATGCGCAGAAATCTTAAAATGATACCTTGTACAGTATGTTATATACAGATGTGTGCGACCCGGAGGCCTCCTCCACATGAGGCGTTGAGAGAGAGCGGAGCTTCGCACTTGGAGTTTATGCTCGCCTGTGTTTCGAGCAAAGATGACTGACAACATTCGCATCAGTGCACCACACACGACAAATATTTGAGGAAACGCTTGATGTTGCTCTTGAGCAAAGCTGTCCTCAGACACACGGACACACACATCCATCTGCGTCTGCTCGTACATATGCAGACACACATTCGGCTGCAGGAGGAAGACGAATGTGCAGGTATGGATAGCGTATCTCTAATGCAATATTTGAGGAAAAATATTAGAATGAGCGCAGGCTCAGATAAGGCCAGTGATTTAAACAGTGTGTCTGCAGACAGCCTGTTGAAATATTGCCTTTCTTGCCGACTTGTAAATCGGATATTTGGAGCCAGAAGGATTACATGGTGGTAAAAGATAGGGCCGCGGAGTGACGGATGGGGTGCTGTGTGGGGATTTTGGGGGTGGAAAGAACTACAGGACACATTTGTGGTGGAACAATACTATTACCTGCATCCAGAGCAGTTTAAAGTCAACCCCCCCAAAAAAAACGCCCCCCCTCGGAGGCGAGATGCTTCTTCAGTTCACATTTTCCATAAGCAACCGGGGAGCAGTTAATTTGGCTGCGCAGCTGTCTGAGAGTCGCGGGATGAGAGGCAGAAAGAGACGGAGGGTGGGGAGAGAAGAGAGACAGAGAGAGTGAGACACAAAGGCAGTTTGGGCTCATTATGTTGATTTTTTTTTTTTCCTCTTCTGCCAAACAAAAACACCCCGGCACTTTTTAGACACACCACTGGAGATCAGTCACTGCTTTTCTCTCTCCTCCTCACCCCGCAGAGTTTGTTTGAAGGCAAATCTAATATTTTTTTTTTTCTCTCTCCGCTGCAGGAGCGTGTTTGCCCATAGCCTCTGTCACTATACATATTTCCTTATGGAAGCAAATTAGATTATATCACAGGCGCCATTATGGGGTCTGAGGAGGTCTTTCAGCCCAAGACTTGTAGGCGCTCGGTAACGTATCTCGACTGGAGCCGAGGTGAGGAGTGTTTAGTATGAAACGCACATGGCAACATGCACAG
>CAEMYA010000103.1:1736247-1785960 GCA_903131615.1 Diplodus sargus | reverse complement strand
AAGGGGTCAGCTTCTAACTACACAGAGATAATGGCCATCTCCTGAAACCATGGCAACAGCAGCCATCCTCCACCACCCTTGCTTCGCTCTCATCTTACTTCACCCCAACCGAAATGAATTTTATTTAAAAAATAAATAAATAAATAAAATAACACAGAGGAAAATCAATCCAGGGCTTTTTGTGAGTTAATGACCATCCAGGTTTTTTTTTTTTTTCTTTTTTGCTGCATCTGTACGTCTACAGCTCAGAGACATGCATAAAACATTGGGCCGCAGCCCACACCTGAAATCGCATAAAGTGTAATTTTCTGCTGCCATTGTGAATGTAAAAGAAGCGCCAAATTGCAGACGGGAATAACACCTTTTTGCAGAAGAAAGGTGCGCTAATTTCAGTTTGTGAAAAGGGTGAGACAAAAGGGAGAGACACTGACAGAGGAGAGAGAGAGAGAGGGAAAGAGGAAAAATGTGGCATATTGCAGCCGTAATGGAGTCAAATGTGTAAAATGAAGAGGCAAGGGAATTCATATCGGGACTAACAATAAAAAATGTCACATTTAAAATGCAGAGAAGACGTCAAAGTTTCCCCGAGTCGTGAAAGGGGGGAGACCAGGTGATCATTTTGGGGAAAAAAAAAAGTTGAAGCCTGCCACAGTGGCCTCCTTTTCCCAGTGGGAGATCCACACTACTACGATAATTCTACACTTTCCTGCTCTCTAAAATCCCCAGGGACTACTGTGCATATGAGTGTTTGTGTGCCTGTGCGTGTGTGTATGTGTGTGTGCGCACGTGAACCCTGGCGTGCTCGTGCCTGTTCATGTGAGTCTGCTGGAAATGGCTCGAACTTCTGACAACATAATTACACAGAGGGTGTGGATGAAGATGTAGCTTAGAGTCAGTATGGGTGAGAGTATGTGGTTAAGAAGCATGATATGGGGCCCTAACACACCCTGTCACACACACACACACATCACACACACTCACAGTCGCGGCGGCTGGGGGAGAAGTGGACGGGGCTTGTAGTGGCACATCAGCACCATGGACAGCGTCTGACCCGTCGGAGTCCAATTAGAGCTGCTGTGACCAGACATCCAGTTAGCCAGACAGACTGCTGGGCTGGATGAGGATGGAGAGCCTTTGGTGTAATGGGCTGGAGGGAACACACACTTTTAATAAGAAGGAGGAGGCGGCTGAGTTTTAATGAGGGATGTGGCGGATTGCGGGGGTGTCGCGCGGTACTTGATACGAGGTCTGACCATTACGATCTCTTATGAGTGAGCGCAGCGTAATTTGCACTAGTTATACGTCCAAAGTTATGCAGTGATTGAAGGATATAATTTGTGTAGTGCTCAGTGCTGCTGTGGGGTTTTTTTCCTTCGTCAGTGTGCGGTGTATTAAATTACCCACCGGAGGCAGCGGTTCCCCCGCTGGTGACACCACTTGTTTCTGGTGTCCTTATTGGGAAATTCATGTACTATTTTGTAATACTTTTTAGCGCTACATGTCCTCGAAGCCAGCTGTTATTGATGCCTGGAGTGTCATAAATTGCACATATTCTTAGGAGAGTTTTTTTTATATTTTGGTAACTTTGAAAGCAGTCCAAAATGGTTCCAAATGATGTCTTCAGCATGCCATATGTTTTGCAAAAAAAGAGAATAAAACCGTCTGGTAATCACCACTAAGCAAATAAATCTACGTGACTAATATGGATGGCAAAGAAATTACAGATAGAAAAGAGAAGAAGCCCAAAACATCTGGTGTAAATTCTAGAGGTGCTGTGGTTAGTGTCCAGATGCCTCAAGACAAAGACGGTGGTGGATCGGCACAGAGCCCGACCAGTACTGAATTTGTTGGGCCGGTGCCAATGCTGATATTAGGGGGGCAAAAAATGTTATATCAGCGTATTGCAATGATCCCTTAAATGTGATGTGTAACATATTGAAGGACTAAAGTATTACGCTCATTTTCAGCTTCATAATTTTATGTTGGGGTTGTGACTAGAAGAGGTTTGCATGCTTTAACGCTCAGAAAGCACATCACTGTTTCCATACTGTCCTGTGCTGCAGCTCCTGTCTCTTTAAGCCCACACTCTGCTCTGATTGGTCAGCTCACGCAAGCCTGAGCCAGTGCTGCTAAAAGAACCAGAGCAGCTGTGACTAAATTATCCTTACGAGGCATGCATGTATGCAAAATGTTGGGCATGATGTCATAGTGTGATGTCACAAAGTCACAAATTGGACAAAACATAAACGTTACATATGTGATCAGCAAATTCTGCCTGACAATGTGTATGTAGGCGTTCCAGCAGGGGTAGATGTCATCAGTAAGACCAGTCATGTAAAACATACTGCAGGTAGTCACTCCTGTCATATATTCTGTGGAGAAAAGTGAGCTGGAGGAGGCACAATTGTTTCCTGTGAGATATTTAATCCTCATCTTTCCCTCCCCTTCCTTCTGTTGTTGCATCAGGTTTTAATTTCTGTCACAACACCGGCGGTTCGTCTTTTCTCTCCCCCCCAACTTAAATTGTCACAGTGTTTACGGTGTAACAGAGAATTCATTTCTATCACTTCTGGTTTGATTGTTTTCCTACCTTTTTCCGCTGCTTTTTCATTTGCTTCCCCAATTGGCAGCAGCTCTGTTTCCTTTTCATTTATGTTCTCTGTTATGAAAAATCAGTAACCCCGTCTCTCTTT
Source organism: Diplodus sargus (assembly GCA_903131615.1). NCBI lineage: Eukaryota > Metazoa > Chordata > Actinopteri > Spariformes > Sparidae > Diplodus > Diplodus sargus. The sequence goes on along the minus strand of CAEMYA010000103.1, from coordinate 1,783,267 downwards.
CTCTTTGTCTCTCCTGCCCTTCAGCTGCTCTCAGAGGAACCGGTGTGAGCGTGCAGATGAGCCGTACCGCTTCGCCGCCACTCTCAACCAGTGTGTGAAGGCCAACGTGTACCCAGACAGCATCGCGGTGTCCGAGCCCAGCGTACCTGTAAGTTTACACACACACAGATTCCTACATACAGTACAAGTCTGCACACAAAGTGCCGAACGCACCGCTACTCGCACACATTACAATGAAAAATTATCGTCCATTTACATATTTTCCTACCCACGTACCGAGGCAGGAGATTTGAAATGATCCCCACATAGCAGTTTGCCTAGTCTTGATTGTGGTTGATGCATAAACATTAGATGGGAAGGTTCATAAGAGCTCCGCGTGGGCGTTTCAGCGTGCATATGCTCGCTTGGTACAGAGCAATCAATATGTGTGCCAAGACATGTTTGTGTGGGCGGGTGCGTAGGTGTTAAAGTTGTCCGAGTGCAGCTGAGTACGGTGCAGCATTTCCACATGGACCGCGCAATAAAAAAAAAAAAAAAACAGGCGGATGGAGCATCAGTCAAACACAAGTTCTGGCGAACGCTGCACATGCACACAAGTGGACGCACACATTAGGTCTTAAAATACCGAAACTGTCAAAGGGTCATTTATTTTCCAAAACAAATTTTCCGATTCATCCAGATTGATTTGCATCGGTTTGGCCAGTTTTTTTTTGGGACAATAAATCTACATTTTTTTAGTGTAACAGGAGAAGATCTAACGTTGACGGCGGTTCTTAGCTGAGTTGCTTGTTCAGTTGTGCTTTGTGGGAATTTGGTCCTACAAGCCAAGCGCTATGACGCTCTGTGCTATCGGACAGATGCATCTCGTGTTTCATTTGCCCTGGCAGATGTGCCTGGCTCCCATCCTGTTCACACAGATATCTGCCTGACTTGGCGCTTGTCGGGCCGATCGAAACCGTTCCAACTTTCCACATATTTCACCGTAGCTTTCCACCAAATTCAGTTTCCAAGGGAGATTTGAGGCAAGAATAAAGCGAGCACGACGACACACAATCCGCCGTCGACCTATCCAGTGTGTCCAGAAGGCATTTTAGTTTTTTTTTTAGCCTGTTGATAACTCCCCTCGGTAATTAAATATGAACTGAGAGGCTCCAGTCACACTTGAGAGTTGTTCTGATAATGCCGTGCCAGCAGTGAGACGATGACAGGCACAACTACAGCTGACTTCTCCACAACTCTCTCGGATTTCACATCAATGCGCTGGCTCGATCGCCGGCACAGGCGCATGTTTCTTTTCCCTGTATTTTTGGAAGGATGACCGTTGACTCTTAACTGGTTTTAAACATCACAAAAAAATTCAGCAGAAATTGTGCCAGTAGCTCTGGCAGTGACTCACCCCGCATGGCGTGATATCTCATCCTCAAACTCGCCCTCGGTAGACCTCAACCTGTTGTCCAGATTTACAAAACAGCGGCTTACCGAACAACATGTTAGCAGCGTTGCTTGTTCCCGTGTCAGACACCGCGGCAACAAGGTCACCACACCAAACCCATCCACACACAAAAAAACCCAATCCCAACATCCACAGGGGCAGGCAGTTATCTCCATGACAACACAGCTTCTTTACGTGGGCATCAGCAGCGATACAGACACGGAGAAAACCCATCAAATTACCTTTATTAAAATTCCGCCACCAATTAGGCTCCCAAAAATGCAAAAAAAAACACACATCATCAGGGAGGACAGGAGAACAAGAAGAGCAAAGGCTTAACACCCCGAGACAAGCTTCCTCTCTGTTTGTGTGTGTGTGTGTGTGTTGCCAGTGTTTATCCGTACATATGTGTGTCTTGACGGAGCAGATGAGAGCTAATTATTGTGAGAGGTTACTCAGGGAATTCTACGTTGAACAAAAGACATTGATTGCTGTGATTGCTGTAATCAAGGATCTCTCCGACACACCTCGGAGTGTGGCGGCAACACAAACACGGTGAAAGTAAAACAGGGGGAAGACGAGAGGTCCTCAGCAGCGAAAAGGAAGGAAGAAAAAAACAAAACAAAAAGAAATCATCCATCCCTCTCAATGGGTACCAGCGTAAGCCAGCTAACGAGGGAGGCAGTGTAGTCAGCTACTGAGACAAGTCAGCATCTCTTGAAAGGCCTACAGTTAAGCTGCTCAGCTGCCTCGCCTGTCCCAGTAGCCCCGCGGTGTTTAGTGAGAGGCAGATAAAACAAAGAGAAAACTTCAAACGGTGTGGCCCAAAAATAACAGCTAATGGAACAAGGCTGTGAAATGCCATGGTGATAATTATCCAGGCTGCCTCTCTTGGCTGGAGAGCCCGATCACACACCCTGTGCGCAAAATACATTTATTTATAGGCAGAGCAGCTGAATGCTCCAGCCCCGGTGTCACCGCTCTCCAGAGAACGACTTCAAACGCCTCTATGTGCATCTGCATGTGTGTGCAGTATGCACATTGTGTGTGTGTGTGTGTTTTGAGGGTATTTCTGCTTGTATTCCTTGTATCTATGTGTCCTTGTAAAGGGACGGAGAGAGGGAGAGGAAACAGAAATAGAGTGTGCATGTAGCCATTTTTTTTCCTATTTTTTTTTTTTTTCTCCGTGCTGCTCAGTCTGTCTCTACTTCTGGAACGATGTCTCCGCCACTGAAATAGAAGATTAAGATCTAAACGCAGCCTTATTTTCCTTATTATGGTGTTGATAACAATTTTAAGACGCAGCATCAGCTCCTGGCAGACTGGAGGGGCGGCTCTGCCAGCAGCAGTGTGTTCGTTTCTACATTCTGTTTGGAGCTTGTTACACTGCTGCATTCAAGACGCTCATATCAAGACACTCCTATCTCATCTTTACCATAGATGAAACCACCAGTGCTGTTAAGGACGTGCATTCAGATTCTTTTTCCATGTTAATATAACAGTATTGAGGCATCACACACAGCCTGTTGCCCGCCGCCCAGAGCATCGTATTAACACTGTTGTCATCTGTGTCACCTTTCGTACAGCTGCTGGTGAAGGTGAGCCACGTTCCGGACCTTTCTGTGGGCATCACCTGCTCCTTTGGCAACCTGACGGAGGTGGAGGGACAGGTCAACGGCAACCAGATACTCTGCGTGTCTCCTGCTGCCAAGGATGTCCCCCTCATCCCCACCGACCAAGGTAGATCCATCGTCCGTTCCACATAAACTAACGAGTGGTTTGCTTCCAAAAACTGTTTTTCCTTTTGCAGCCCACAGCACACTGATCTGATCATGGCGACTAGATGAAACCCCTTCACTTCCAAACACAGCCTTTGTAGGATTCCCATTGGCCCCCTCTCTTGCTGCAGTGATCTAACTGTTCATCTGTGCACATGCACACTCTGAAACATCTTTATTGATTCAACGCTCCCGGTTTAAGCGGGCTACCGTCTACATAACAAGCTCCCGCTGATCCAGGATCTGTTGTCTGGCTGTGAAGTGTGCTACACACAAGACTCGGCCCCATTAGAGCTGACGGAGGATCAGGCTTGAGGTGCCCTGGCCTGTGGCTGAGCTGCAGCTCACCATATTATTACCCTCAGATACAGCTAATAAGGCGATGGTCGAACATGCAGGTTCAATCAGCCATCAGCCTCGGGACGATTAAGTTGAAGTGAGGCGAAGGTGATGCGGCGGATTAGTGTCAAGGCGGCCGGAGCCGGTCCGCTGTGTGCTTCTGAGTGACACCTGATGAATACTGAAAGAGCAAACATGTAAATAATAATTACAATTCATCAGCCATTTTGACCTCAATCTCACCAATTCCAGGGTCGAGCATATTGTGGAGAATAAACACTGCTGCAGACGATTTTGAGGTCTAGGAATGAAGATATGCTAATCACCTCTAATATACTATTCATAGAAATCTCATGACCTTTCGAGCGATCCTCCACCAGGCTTCCGTAAATATACCACGGCGGATGTGGCATTTGCTATATTTGCAAACATATACTGTTTATCATTATGAATACTAACACCTGTTGTTTGACAATAAATACCTGTTGTTTGCGAGCCAAGATGGCTGCAGGGTTACAAAACCAAACACCCTGAATAATATATTATGTGCGGCGTGTGGAAATGACTGTGTGTTTTGGGGGTTTGGTCGCCCTCCTCCCTGTGAGTAAATGACAGCCCTGTTTGCCCAGAGCTCCCACGGGGAGTGGTGCATCAGGCACTAATATGAATGTTCTCCCCTAGGTAAATGTCAGCCAATCCCCCCCCTGAAAGCCCTTCCTCCATCCATCTAGCTACTCATCCATCCCGCCGTTCCTCTATCTCAATCCTCCCCCTTTTCTGGCCACCTTCCTTCCCCCCCGCTCCTCCCTCCTCGTCTGTGGCCTCCCCCAGCTGTTTATACCTCCATATTTGCTCCACTGAGGCCTCTTCCTCCTGACCTCGTTCGCTATCCTCCTCCATCTCCCGTCCCCCCAGCAAGCCTTTTCTATCTGTTGCACATCAACATCGATTGCGCAGTGGCAGTGGCCATGACCTGAGGAGAGGAGACGACGGAGAGATTAGGGAAAAAAAAAAAAAACTGTGAGGACACTGGACTGATGTTGAGCATGAAAAATAGAGAAAATAGCTTCTGAGTGGAGGTAAAATCCTAGAGGAGGTTTTGTGTGGACAGGAACTCTGTAGCACTTTGTTTGTCAGATCCTGTGAGACAAATACGCGGCGGTAGAAAAGTCAGTTACGAGCCGCGCCTGCCTGCTGTACAGACTTGTGTGAAACGGAGCCTGATTCCCAACAGGTGCTGCGGAGAGAACGGGGCGCGGAGGGTCACTGGAGCCTCCTACACACTGAATGTCATCTGAAATTCAGGCTGCTCTGCACAAACACATATACAAACACACACACACACAGACACACACATATTTTTGGAGTCTATATTCTCGTGGGACGACATAAGAGGCTGATTTCTTTTTTCTTTTTTTTTTGGGACGGAGAACAGAAACGCAGCCAAAACTCTGTTCAGTTCAGTAAGATGCAGGGAAACAAAATGTGATCAGATTAAATGACTCAGTATGTGAATTACATTTGCTGGTTGTTAATGCACGTATTTATTCTGCAAAGCAAGATATGCTACCTTTTTATTCTGTTCACTCGTCTGCCAACATCACCTGCTCCGAACATCTGACTAATTAGCATAAGATTTAATGTTGTCTGCTGCACGATAATGAGGCTCTAAGTAAGAAATTTGGTTTAAAACATTCAAAACTGGAGTAGAATTATGAGTAAAATGTGAAGAAATAACAGTGCTGACACAGAGATAGCGACAGAACTTAGCATGCTAACAAGCTAGCCTCTAGTCTTGTCTCGTAAGATCACTTTGTACCTCAAGAGACGAAAGTGAGTCGACGTTGTGTTCAGTCTGATATGATTAAGAAGTAGCACCGACACACATTTCTAAAAAACCAAACAAGGTGAATTAAATAATCATTATGCAGCGCTGTACGAGGACTTTTCTGTTTGTGAGTCCCTAAAGCTAAAATGCATGCAACAACAACAAAAGCTATACTGGCTGATTAATAAATAATAATCATGTTCATGGCGGGTTGCTGAGGGACCGTATGATGAATATTAATGGTTTGTCTCTTCTCTTTCAGATTGGTCCGGTGTCGAGCTGAGGCTGAATTCTAAGGAAACCGGTCAGATGCTCATCAGCACAGAGGTCAAGTTTTACAACTGCAGCGTCCACCAGCTGTGAGTATCTCTCTCGGACTCCATTCATCCGCTTTTTCGTTTACTAAACACAATGCCCCCGGACCTGCTGCGCGAAACCACCGGATCAATGCTTTGGGAATTAGTTACAATTTGTCCTCAACCCTAGCCGGCCCCGGTCCCCCCTAAAAATATCCCCTGTAAAGACTAATGTAATGTGACCGCTGGCTGCTCCCCGAGCTCCGTAACAGGAAGTTTCTCTGCTGTTTTGCTAATGAAGCCTTCTTCTCAGACACGCTGCTGCACAGAACACGCAGCTCTCTGCCTAACAGGTCTTCAGTGGGGATTTCATGCCTGTTTTCATGCCGTGTCTGTCCCTGATTGAGTGATGTTGAAAACGAATCCCTCGGATTGGAGATCTCGGTGTCGGCGGGCGCCTTTTTGCAATTGCTCGCTTCACTCCAGTGTGGCAGATTCTGGTTGTGCTGGATCCAAGGGCCTCGCCTGGGTCTTGGGGGGCAGAACACAAACGGCGGTGACGCGAGCAAAGGGTGCAGGAACCGCAACGTGTCATATTATCCTTTCAGCGTCCCCTCTGACATCAGAATAAAACGTTGTAGCCGCTGTCGCTCGGCCAGATTAATGCAGACAACGTTATTCTGCATCTCTTTTCACACGCGCCGGCCTATAACTTCATGCGGCTCTCTTGCTGTCTGAGCAGCACAGAAAGCAATTACCAGCTCTCGCATCAGCTCAGTTAATCGGCGATGACAAACACACTTGCGTGCGCGACCACACGCGCTCAAACACACAAAGACAGATGAATACACTTGAAAAGGGCATTACGCTCTCGCTCGCACGCTCTGATGCCAACCCATCCTCTCTCTCTCTCTCTCTCTCTCTCTCTTTCTCCCCCCCTCCCTCTTTAACACACACACTGTACACTCTATTTGCCAGAAGGTGAATCGGCCCTATTCTTCTGAATTAGTGTGCCTGCCAGAGATCCCTCCCATGCTTTTGCACTGATGAATATTTCACAATAAGCAAGTGTGCATAGCTCAACCTTATTTCACAGAGAGAGAGAGAGAAAGAGAGGGAGAGCCAAGCGCGACTACAATACGCTCTCCGAAACAACTGGCCGTGAATACATAGTGTCGTAAAATGCCATCGCAATTAATTAAAAGTGTGTGCTGTCTGCTGTGGAAACATACAGAGAGTCTCATGACTTGTTGCCTCAGGCTTCCACTTCTCCATGTTTTGTTTTTTTTATCACCCATCCTTGGCTCTGGCTCATCTTTCCACTCATTCATCCATTTAACCAGTACAGTGATGGAAAAGTACATTCACTTGACTAAATCTGAGGTCATTTGAAGTATTTTTGCAGCGTGTTTTTGATGCTTTTACTCAAAAAACAAAAAAGAGAAAGGATCTGAATGCCAGTGGCTTTGCCGCATGCGCCCTGTGGTGACATCCATGCACGCGCAACATATTGCACATGCTAAATTTCTCACACTCAGACGCTCACCTAACAGCTGGTAATTACAGCCACACTCCAACAATGCAGGGCTAATGGTAATTGCAGGATCAAGCTGCGCCAATGTCTTATTTGTCCTCATTACTCAACGTTCCTCCACTTTTTTCTCGCTCCCTGTCTCCCGCTCTCTCCATCTGATTCTGGTTAGGTAGGGCTTAATACGCAACGCAGCCCCGCCGTTAACGCACGTCATGCAGCATTAATATATGGCCGTGGAAAATATATGCAGGGAGGAACTTGGCCCCGGCAGCTATTAGGGACCGTGCCAACCGCAAGGGCACAACAACAGCAGGTGCCCACTTGGGATCTGAACTCATTTCCTCTGTGGCACTTCCCCCCACTTTGGCAAACTCGCTGCCTCTCCTTGACTGCGTTGCCTTTTTCCTGACTCTCTCTCTCCCTCCCTGTGTGTTTTTGTGTGTGTGTGTGTCCATGCAGGTGTCTGTCTTGCGTGAACAGTGCCTTCCGCTGCCACTGGTGCAAGTACCGCAACTTGTGCACCCATGACCCCTCCAGCTGTTCCTTCCAGGAGGGACGAGTCAACGCCTCCGAGGTTAGTGGAACACACGTGCACGAACACACGCGATCTCGCTGTGAAACACTACTTTCTCTTTCGTTCCTCTCTACCTCCTCTTCCTCTCTCCTGCACTCCCCCCTCCCGCCTTCTCTGTTTCCTCCTGCCTGCATCCTGCTCTGTGTTCCAGCTCTGTGTCAGCCTCGGGGCATGTCTTCAGAAAGACAGCCCGTCTAAGCTCTTCTATTTCCGAATTGGCGTTTCTTGTTCTCTGCAGTAGCAATTAACACTCTATTATCTATGGAGTTATTGAGCCCCGCGTGTCTTAACAATGACACGGGATCACTTTGACCCGATCAATCAAGTGCAGTAGATACAAGCAGCTTGAACTGTGCTGTGTTTGTTGGTTTCACACCTCCCTCTGGCCATGCAAACAGACACAGTTTGGTAATTTGCTGCAGTATATTTGTTTTTGTTTTTTTCTACTCCTCTAAACTATTTGTACTAAAGGTTAACAAAGTGTGGTAACTGCTCTATTGGGTGTTGAGTTTCAATTCACATGGTCACTCCTGCAGTGTTTTAATTCATACGTACTTGGATCCAATAGCCAATTTCCCTAATTAGATCAGTTTTTTTGAATAAAGACCAGCCTCCGGGTTGAGATGAGTCTCCGTCCATGATTGGTGGAAAGAGGAAAGGCCAGCAACGCTCGCAATTCAGCGTGTGATGCTTTTTTCCTTTGGTGCAAATGTTACAGAATTCTCCTCGAATGTGCTGCTTGATACTATACCGCGAAGCGTGGCGCTCTTTTTTAGTCATTCTCTTTGCCAAACGAGCAGCTTCACAATTCCACCCGTGATAATGAGTTGTTGAACACTCGCAGCTCTCCAAGGTCATCGGAGTCACTTTGAAATCCTTAAGATAATTCGTTCTTTCTTGCACTCGTACCTCTTCTGTTCCTGTCTCTCGTCTTGCTAGTGACCTAAACAACAAGCAAAAACTTTTCTTTTTTTTTCCCGTTTGCCTGTCTGTCGGCGCTGACGTGTGCTCCCTGCCCTCCGTGTTTGTTTTTCTCCAGGACTGTCCCCAGCTGGTGCGCTCTGAGGAGATTCTGATCCCAGCAGGTGAGGTGAAGCCCATCACCCTGAAGGCCAGGAACCTGCCCCAGCCTCAGTCCGGCCAGCGGGGCTACGAGTGCGTCCTCCACATCCAGGGGGTCAGCCACCGCGTGACGGCCCTCCGCTTCAACAGCTCCAGCGTGCAGTGCCAGAACAGCTCGGTAGGTCGCGGCGATGCACGATTAATTTGAGTGATTTGGTGACATTGGTGATCACATTGGCTATATTTCTGTGTGTGTGTGTGTGTGTGTGTGTGTTGTGTACATATGTGTGTCATTGAGTCAGTGGAGACATAGTAGATGCAGCCTAGGTAATTACACTGGAGAAGGATACAGCGCGGCTCTGCCCTCCAGTCAAGCACGCACTGAGTTGTGCAGTGTGTTCCCAGAGGAACCGCAGACATACACATAAAACTCTCTTCTCTCTCTTCTTCTTCTTCTGCTCTCACACACACACACACATGCACAAACGCACACGCTTGCACAATGAAAGTCAGGCTGGAATTAAGGGCACGGGAGGCAGTTAAGGACACCATCTCCAAAGGCCAGGAGGGAAGTTCAAGCTTCTGCTCAGCTGTCCCATTTCTTGTCGCTTCCCACTTTGTCAGCTCTCTGATGACGACGTGATGTAACTTCGGGGTAACTTTGGAAGGACATAGCGCGGCATCCGCGAAGGAATCCTGGGATCGGCAAATTCCCAAACCTCCCATTGAAGTCCTCCTCTCTTTTTGCATCTTTTCCTCCCCCTCCCCTCCTCATCCTCTGCCGTTTTTTCTCTGCCTCTAGTATCTGTACGAAGGAATGAAGATCAGTGAGCTGCCTGTGGATTTCTCGGTGGTGTGGAATGGCAACTTCATTATTGATAACCCAGAGAATATCCAAGGTAAGAACAAGACACGCTGCTGTCAACATGTGCCGGCAAACAGGATGAGGGTGGATCTCCTGTCCATCATTTTCTCTCCCTGAATTCAAATATTCTTTTCTAGAAAGTGCGTCTATATAGTTGTATGTTAAAATATGCATTATTGGTGATTAAATTTGCTGCATTATGTATCTTAAAAGCGCCCCCTCAGTTCTAATAGTTCACTGTATATCCCCGTTACTTCCTGTATCCCACAGTGCACCTGTACAAGTGTGCAGCGCAGCGAGACAGCTGCGGCATGTGTCTGAAGGCGGAGAGGAAGTTCCAGTGCGGCTGGTGCAGTGGAGAGGGAAAGTGCACCCTGCGGCACCACTGCCCACCCATCAATCCCTACACCACCCGCTGGCTGAACCTGTCCAGTAAGAATGTCAAGTGCACCAACCCACGCATCACGGAGGTCAGTACCCATAATCCTCTGTTTGTCCCTCCAGCCTGCCCACGCGCATCGAGCATCTTGTCGATGTGCAATAATCAGCTTCCACCTCGCTACATCAGGGCCATAAGGCACAGAGCTCACTTTATATACTATACTAGACTGAGTTACACTATGCTACACTGAGCTATACTATATGTTACAATACATTGCTATACTATACGTTACTATATGTTGCTACACTATACGTTACTACAGCATACGTTACTATACGTTACTACATTATAAGTTACTATACGTTACTACAGTATACGTTACCACACTATACGTTACTATAAGTAACTATGCGTTACTACACTATACGTAACTATACGTTACTACAGTATACGTTACTATACGTAACTACACGATACGTTACTACTGTTTACGTTACCACACTATATGTTACTATACGTAACTATACGTTACTACAGTATACATTTCTGTATGTTACTACACTATACGTTACTATACGTAACTACACTATACGTTTTTATATGTTACTACACTAAACTATACTATCCATAACTATACTATATTATACTACATTGTGCTGTACGTAACGTTACACGTAACTACACTACACTACACTGTACTGTACTATACTATATACTACTACTATACTATACTATATTATGTCATACTATGCTATGCTATGCAATGCTATATCATACTATACTATGTTTTTCTTTGCTTTGCTATGCTATGCTATACTGTGCTATTAATACACAGTGCTTTGCTATGCAAAACTATATCTAACTATACCATACTATACCATACTATAGTATGTTTTTATGTTACTATGCTAAACTGTACTATACTGCACTTCACTATATTATACTACACTGTACTGTACTATACTATACTCTAATATACTGCACTACATCATACTATACTATGCTATATTGTGCTATGCTTTGCTATGCTATGCTATGCAATACTATAGCAATACTATATCAAACTATACCATACTATACTGTACTGTACTGTGCTATGCTATGCTATGCTATGTTATGCTATATCAAACTACTTTTGAACAGTTGCACTGATAACTGCTGAGTTCTTATGAGACTATTGACAATGAAATGTCATTGTGAGGTGCTGCATGAGAAGCAGCTGTGCTACTCTGCTCTGTTTCCTTCTGGACTCTCAAGAAGAATGAGAATGAGCCGTAACGAAGCTCCCCAGGGTGCCGGCCACATCTAATACCTGCAGAATTTTCTCTAATTGGCAGAGTGCTGTTTTTAGCCTGAAGAGCAAGGAAGCATAGGTTCCACTGTGTTTGTGTACTCTGTATGCTTGTGGACTGTATGTATGGCTGCATGTGTAACGCTCACATGGGTACGTTAGTGTGACATGTGATCTTACCTTTAGGATTTATCCAAGGGCAAAGGCCCTGACACACACACCCCTACACACAACCACACACACCGCCAAAGATATCCAGTTTTCAAAGGCCTGTCTTTTTGACATCTGCCTTCTCTTCGTGCAGTACGCAAAGCTGCTTGCTCATTTGTCTTCTCGCAAGGTTATTTCAACCCCTTTGAAAGCAACTTTGGCACCATATAAAACCACAAACGAAAACAAAAGAGGAGCTAGCTAAGAGTTACAGGTCATTTTAAATATCGTGTGACTCATGAAGACGGCAGGGAGGCGTGTTTATTTCTGTTTTCTTTTTCCTCCCACTTTCTGAGCCTTCTCAGGCATTGCAACCACCCAACCCAATGGTTAGATGTCACTCGCATCAGCACCAGCAGGGCCACGACCTGGAAGTGCTTATTTGTTTTCCCATAACTAAGCCTTTTCTTGCCACATTCTCATCCCGCCTGGTGGGTGTGCTGTCACGGGGGACTCAAGCCAGGAGGACATACTATTTAATTAGGCTTGGTAACGCACCAGTGCATTGTGGTTAACCCACCAGACCCCTTTCTACCTCCACATCGATTCATTCGGGCTTCTTGTTCCTATGCTGGGTACTCACATCTCACTCCAGCCAATTAAAAAGTGAAGTTAACGACTTGGTAATTGATTTGCTATACTGTACGCAGATAAGGCAGAAGAGGAGAGGCAGGATGAAGAAGAAGGCCGTCCATACTTGTTCTTAATTCTGATCCATCATTCTGCCCTTGTGTTTCTATCGCTCTCTTTCTCTGTGTGTCACTGTCTCTGACTCATCATGGCGAATTAAATGGCGATTAAATAAAGTATTCAAGAAAAGTAAACTTAAACATTCAGCAGCTTTAGGGTGCTGCTCGCCTTAAATGTTCCATCTGTCGTCCAATCTGCAGTGATCATAACCTCCATCAAGACATTACCTCAAGATATTTTTAGATGAGCTAAAGCAACATTTCAACTGGGTCATATATCTGCAGAAAACATCAGGTTTATGCATCAGTTTGTCAGAATCATAATGAGGGCTTGCAAACTGAAATCTAATATGTATCAAAGGGAGAGAGAGACCGATATGTTCACCTAGAGCAGCTGCAAGGCCATATTCTGAGCTAGAGATGTCAGCTGGAGGGGGAAGAACTCACTGCCAAAGCTCTTTTCCGACGAAAATACAGCGTGTAAGCCAAAGATTGTTGCAGCAAGTTAAATGTTTCAGGGGAGCTGTCAAAAAGCATTTAGCAAAAAAAAAAAAAAAAAAAAAGTTGTTCGCAAACAAATAATTTGAAAATGATTCCTCACTGACTCATGATAGATTAGAGTCAGACTGTTGCAGGGTGAATCTTTTCTCCTCGGAGATGGATGAAGTTGATATTGTGAATGAGAGCGAAGCGGCGTGGAGGGTTTTTGAGCGGAGTTGAAGCGAGGCGACGGTGAAGAACAAAGGACAGAGCAGAGGAGCTGAACCGTGGAAAGGTGGGAAAGACGGAAGGTGAGGGAGGGAGGAGAACGGAGCGCCCCCCCCCGCGGGCCGTCTGAACTCGGGTCTGTTTACAGCTGCAGGTGGCAAAAACCAACTCTGATTTAATTTACATGATTCGCATGAGCACGTCCTTCAGATACACGCAGACGCGCCAATATTTCCCCTCTCCGTCGCCGCTGAAGCCGGCGTCGGCTCGTGCCGCGCCCCTACCCCCCTTCGTCTCGCAGTGATTACAGTTTCTTTAAGAAGCAGACATCCCCCTGGTGGGCTGAATTTATTAATAAATTTGGGTTTGATTGTATGCACCGAAGCCCCCATCATGAGCTGATTTGTATACATACTAGCACATTAGTAGATGTGCCTACCACGAGATAGGCCTTTTGAATAATTAATGTTTCTATTAAGTGCCACGGTGCCTCCCACCACGGGCCATTAATATTGAAGAGATGTAAGCCCCTGCTAACAGCGGAGGGAATGACATCAAATGAAGCTGGGAGTTGGATGGGCATATGAAAGGCATCTCCTCAATAGGCTTTGGCCGTGACTTCTGTGCGGGTTTACAGTACAGCAAAGAGGCTTCCCTGCCTCCCAGTGACAGTGAATAAACATCTAGCTTGTTGCCTAAGGATAGAAAAAAAAGTGCAGGATTCCTCTCTTTTTTTTTTTTTCCCCCTCACATACTGTATGCAGGCTTATTGTTGATATTTTGAACACCAGAGGGATGGTGGGGCTGTCAGTCAGTATCATGGCACGACTGAACTCTCCTCACTGCCGAAAAGCCCCTGAGAGAGCTGCTGTTACAGTACGCTTGCTTCCCTTCATTAAACCGGCAATAGGACAGGTGAATAAAATGTTGCCCGGTGAAGCGAGACAACGTGCGATATAACCCCGGATTTACACCTCCCGGTAACTTAACGCGGCCCGTCCAAACAGCCAGCATCAGCGCACTCACCGAGGAAAACGCAGTCATCCTCAGAAACACCCCGTATCGCGTCACTTTCTCCCTTGTTTTCTCCTCTTAACACGCTGAAAAACTGCTCTTCATCACCGCTCCGTATCTCTGGGACGACTACAAGACATTTAAGACCCTATAATGTATTTAGGATGTAGTTTGTTCGGGGGGGAACAAGTGATCAGTGGGTTTTTTTTTTTTTTTATCAAGCCCATTAAATGCTACTCACAATTAAATGTGACACGCTCGAATTAGTCTGAGCGCAGTCCAAAGACAAAGAGATTAGCTGCGAGCTCCTAAATTGTATCGAGGGCTATTTAATTTCAAAAGCGACAAAAAAAAAACTATCCAGCCGCGGTGAAATGGAAACACATCTACTGTCAAGCGGTTTAATTCTGGGAGGATCTCTTCAGAGCTTCAAGGAGATAAAACTCTTCTTTTTTCATGAATGTGTGTATTAAAGATTGATAGCAAAGAATGCACAGAAGGAATGCTGACGCTGTGGAGGGGATTAAAAAATGATTAGCTCTGAATTGTCTTGGATAATGTCATTCGGCTCTTGTCAGCTGCCGCTGCACAGTGACATGCTAGGCTTGCATAGCCCGAAGGCAGCTGGGGCAGCGCGTTGCCCTCTGCTCTATGTATTCAGTGTAGGCTCGGCTGCATCAGCACAACTTTGCCCACCATTACTCCGGCTGAATAAGTCAACACTTCGCTGACAGACGTCCCCAGGCTGTTCACATTGACAGCCATTTCTTTTCGCCTTCTCCATCATTTTTTTTTTCGTCTTCTTCTCTCAAACTAGCAGATTATCTTCCCCCAAAAGAGACCCTTTCTTTTCTGGAAGTTTCTTTCTCTTGGATTTATAATGCCTCTTTTTTTTTTTCTCAGTTCAGGCCGTCCCACCCCCCTCTTTAGTCTTTTCTACAGTTGTCGCCAAATTGTGCACAACGTCTAAGGGAAATGGTGGCGGTGAGCGGCCGATGCTCTGATCCCTCTGAGCTGGAGAAACAGATTATTCTACAGAAAGAGCGAGGGGGAGCTGGGAGTGCGATGTGCAAGCCGACTGGCTGTTTGTTGGGAATTACCCTCTATTGACAGTGTGACAATGCCAGGCGGGCAGCAGCACTCCTAAAAGGATTACACAGGGAGCGTGGCATGGCAGCACTGGGTGGGAACGGGGCGGGAGGGGTGGGGGGGAGTCAGGGCGGCAGGGTGTGCATGCATGTCCGATGAGGTTTCCTCTTCCTGTTCCCTCTTAAAAAGTCTGAGCGTTAAGACAAACAAGCAAGCCAGCCGGTGCTTAGAGCGGGAAGAGGATGTGTCACCCGGCCCGAGGGAGACGAGATGATAAAAGACAGAAAGCGAAAGGAGGAAGGAAAGATGCACAGAAGAGGAAATGTTTCGGGGAAATATAAAGTCACATTCCGCCCCTCTGAAAAGATTATTTCCACTGTGTGACTGCAGTAGGTTCACTCTGGTCTGCAGAGGTCATCAGGATGTGGCTCACGGGCTATCAAACTGCGGCCTTCGTGTACAAGGAGGGTCTTTTATGGATTTTGTTCCTTTTGTTTGTTGAAGACGTACAGGCGCAGAGACAAAGAGCAGCACTTCTCTCACGCCTCCCAGCTGGGAGACATCAGTGGCGTGAGTCTTTGAAGTGGTGTTTTCTTTTTCTGTGATCCACTCGTGAATCGAGGCTCTTATCTGCCAATGGGGAGATCAGTCAAATGGGTTTCATGCATGGATTAGACTGTCTTCCTGTGCTCGGTCCACCGTGGGAAGGGCTCCATTTCAGCCTCAAGGGTAGAAGGAGGAGGTCTCCCAAGCTTTTAGCATGCCCATCTGTGCTGCAGCGCTGCTGTCCTGTCGCCTCCCCCGCCTCCCCTGCCTCACCTGTCATGCATCGCGGCTGATGGGGCCGGGCAGAGTGGCATCCTCGTTCCCTCTGCTCCTCATCCCGTCCCCCTGTCCTCTGCTCGCCTCCCTCTCCCCCTCACTCCCTTGTTCTCTCTCAGGCCCCTTCCATTGCTTATGTAACCATCACTAAGTCTACTCGAATAGCTGCTGCCATCGCCTGACATGGATATATTTAGCCATTATGTCCCCCCCCCCCCCACACACCCATACCCTGCATGCCCAAGCAGTGCTAAAAGATTCATGTATTCAGACCCCTCAGGCGGCGCAGTGACACACTTACTTTACATCCAGAGCAATTAATGTCCACTGAATCTAGATTACAATGCCGGTGTCCCACAGGGAAGCCGCAAAGCTCTAGTGGGTGTCGGTGGGTAGGGAGGGGAGGGAGCGCAGCGGCACTCTGAAGGGTCGCCGTCACGTGGCACTTTGCGGCTCAGTAAGCGTTCACAACTGGCTGTTGTATTTTTCCCTTCTGCTTGCATGGCCAGTAATAGCATATTGATTGTTTACGTAGCGCCGGCAGCTCCACACAGCCAAGTGACAGTCATCTCCTCCCCGCTGCCCTCCTCTTTCTCAGTCTCCTCTATCTCACAGTGCCGTCTTCTCTCTCCATCTCCTTCCTCTGTTTTCTCTCTCCCTGCTCTCACTCTTTTATCCTCCTCCTCCTCCTCCTCTTCTCCTCTCTTGTTTAAAGGGCTGGATGACGGCCAGGTCGGAGCCTCAACAGGGCTCTGCAGCACAGAAGGCAGCGTGCCACCCTGTGCCAAGGTCATGCTGGGCAGCCATATTGTATTTTATGAGTAGGTGGTCTGCACTAAGCATTAATATGGCCCCTTGTTAGATTTACCATCCGTGGCAACAGCAGCAGTTTTGGGAGCAGGCGCCTGTCCAGGATGTTAAAAATCCATCTAATTTGTCTAACTGTGAAGTTTATTTTATTGGATCCGCAGCATCTTGATTTCTATGAATGAGTTGACGAAAAAATAAGTTTAAAAGTGCTTTTCCTTGTGTCGTGTGTGAGAGAGAGGATGTGGTGCCGTGTTTAGACAGCAAGAGCAAAAAGAAGAAACAAAACATCACCTGCTGTTGTGATTAGCGCATGCTTCTGGCACAATGACTCATGGCATGCACTGACATTCTGGATGCAGGCGTGGGAGTGCTCTTAATTGCTTTTACAGCCACCTGGACCGAAAGAGCACATTTACCCGTGAGCATCAGCAGAAACCTGCGCCCATGTTTTTAAGGATTTTAAAGACAGGTCCATAGCCGAAGAGAGAAAACATCTTTTGCTATCAGCCTTCAGCCAAAATGCATTTACAAGATTCTCCCTGACTTTTGTGCCCCCCCCGTAGGTGACCCCAGTGGCCGGACCCCCAGAGGGAGGCACGCGGGTGACCATCCACGGCACGAACCTCGGTTTGGCCTTCTCAGACATGGTGGGCAACGTGGAGGTGGCGGGGGTGAGGTGCACGCCCGTAGAGGACGGCTACATCATCGCTGAACAGTAAGTCACACAAACAAGTCAAGCAGCAGAGTTATTATTTTAAAACTATTGTTATTAGTCCCAACAAGCACACAAAATTCTGTTAATTCTGTTAATCCTTAGCTAGTTAGCTCAGTTAGCCGTGCAGCTAGCGGTGAGTGTTGGCGTTTGAACCACGAGCTCAGAAGATTAAGACTGGGATGGGGTGGTGCTTGCTGGTTACTATGCCAACCTCAGCAGATGTCTCTGCAACACAATACAAAGAAGTTATACAGTCAAAATGTTATTTATGCTATTTGTTCACATTCTGTTCATTTAAGTTAAAATTTCTTATATTATAGCCTATTTCTTATATACATATTGCCCCGTTAACTGCAGGCATGTGGGAAAAGTTTGCCGTATATTGCTCACAATGCAGTGTGGAAATGGTCATTATTTTTAATTACCCAATTTGTGAACAACATAATTTGCTCGCCAAACCTCCTGATAGAGAAAAAGCACAGATAAGATGATAAACATGCATTAAAATCAGTTATTAACACTCATACTACTGCGCACCTACACTGGCGCCGGTTGATTACTATATGCATGTGATGTAACAGCGAACAAACTCTGATCAATATATATGTGTTTTGCTATCAAAAAAAGCTGTTTTCCCCTCCATCTCCCGTCTTAATGAAGACTGGAGCAGGTCCAGACAGTCTGGCCCTGACACATCGCCGCCCCCCCTGCAGCACACTAGCCCAGCTCCCACTCTCTGCAGCTCATCTAGTCAGCAACAATCCCAGAACAGCTGTGTGTGTTTACTTGTGTTTACCTCACTAATTGTCCCATGCTGTGCACACATCACGTTAAAGTCTGTCCTGTTCACCCTGAACTAATGAAACGTAGCCCGCATGCGTCGCAGCTCGCCCATCGCCCCCCTCGGCTAGACCAGCAGACGTTACGGTGGTTTAACCTCCCCAGGTGATGCAGACCTGATCGCGATGGGAGAGGCAAAGGATGTGCTCACATGCAGCTCAGATGCTTTACATTAATATATGTTCACATATTTGGCTTAGGATTAGGCTTTATTGCCTTTGGGTACAGATCGTTATTCGTGGAAGAAATGCAATTCTTTATGGAAGCAAAAGGAATCGTTTTTTAAGGAAGGAAGCTACACAGCTAGCACAAAAAACACTCATGTTGCTGCAGCTATAAGTCAAATATGGCACCACGTGTCACTGTTAAGTCCTAATTCTTAACCATAGGTATCACATGTTGCTACAGAAACATGTAGTAAAATGTTGAGAGTCTCTCCGGGGTGACGAGTGCTCAGGCATAACCAGCCTGGCTTCTGTTAGTGTGAAATCCCTCCTCCCTCCGCTGACCCGGAGTCAGTTAGAGAGCTAGAGTTAAAGTTTTAAATGTATAGCCGAGCACCGAGGCGCAGCTGACACACATACTTATGCACGCCCACGCACACGCACAGGCTATCACAGTCGTGGCTCTCAGAGGAGCCTTTAACCCTAATTCTTTCCTTGGCCTACTTCTGCCCTCGGAAAGAGAACAGCTCAGCGCTGCACCGTCACTGTTACTCGCATACTTTGAGCCTCACAGTGGCTGTTACAATACACACATCACACACACACACACACACACACACACACACACACACACACTATATGGTCACACATGTTCTCGCACAATCGCTCCAGCTCACTGTGGTTCATCGTATTCATCCTCCGTTTTCTGGTGGTGTTTGAAAACCATCATGTTACAGTGTGTCCGTGTTTCTTCTGCTCTTTACTGGGCAGTTGTAATTAAAATTCACTGTGTGCCACTTGGCTGTAGGGGACAATTTGTCAGCAGCGCACTGATCTGACAGCACTTTAATCCAACTGGGGACAAGCTGGGGAATTCATTTATATGGCATGTAAAAAAAAAAGATAGACTGAGCGAAATTAAAAAACTAACCTGTGACCCCTGTAGTCGCACCGCGAAGGAGTGGGAGTCTCCATCCGAGCCCGAATTTTTATTCAGAGCCAGTCGGGGTCATATCGGCTCGAGGTTCATTATATGCGTGTCCTTATCTGACTGTTGCTGTTTGTTTCGAGTGTTAATTCAGTCGCCAGGCTTCCTATGGTGGACTGGACAAAAAAAGGGAGGAGAGAAAGCATACATATTTATGTGTGTTTTATGTTCCTACTTCAGAGGAGTGTGTGAAAGCCACTCCTGCTTTGAAGAAGAAGAAGTCTCAACTTTTGTGTGTTTCTTCGGCAGTCAGAAAGTACCATTTTTCTGAGGGCTGATGCTCGGCTGCAGCATTTCTTTTGTAGTGGCTAAATTGAATCCTCATTACGGAGGATTTAGTTTAAAAATAAACCTCGGGATTTACGGTCCCTCGGTGGACAACATCAAAATGTAATGTTCAGTTTTGGGAAAAAGCCAAACATATTTCCATTAATGTGCAGCTTTTACAAAGGGACCGGTTCAGCAGAGGTTCAGGTGGGGTTTGTGTTTTCTCTCAGGCCCGGTGAGAAGAGAAACTCCGGTTCTGTCTGCGAGTAAATCCTCCTTTAGCCACTTTCTTCCACACAGTTCAACCAGCGAGTCATTTGTCGTAATTCGGATGATCAGCGCTGGAGAAATAATACGTCTGCTCTGCTTCGTCTCCTCCCTCCACCATCTGCCTCTCCACGTATTCTGTCTTTCTTTTCCTGCGCTGTGATTGCTCCTCGTGCTTTATCACTCCCTGGCACCGCCGATCAATAGAAGTCCTCGTTTTATTATGTCATTTGATCTCGTCACCTGCAGCGCCGGGTGACGCCTGATCACATGGCGCGATAAGAACCGCATTGATCCCGCTACGTGATGTACATTAAATATACCGCGCTGGCACAAAAAGCCATGGGCGCCAGGAGCCCGGCTGTCGGTGGGGTATTTACATCTCCTCTGGTTGTGTTGAAGTGCCAAGAGGAGGAGAAGCACCGTTCTCCTTTAAAGACCGCGATGGAGGGGGGTCCTCGTCGATGTCTGGATGTGTCCCGTAATGAAATGAGTGAGACAACAGAAGAAGATTGCATTTAGAGTGGAGGATAAATCGATATCAAGCAGAGAAGCGTTTTGATTACTTTCTCTCAACTTCGCTCAAGGATTTAAAAAAAAACGTACAGACGACTTCTGAGACTCAAGTCGTTCCTGAGCTTGAGGTTATTTAATTATTAATTGTGTTGCTGTTGTGTGTTTTTCGTAGGATCGTGTGTGAGATGGATCCAGCCCACGCCGACACCAGACCCGGTCCAGTCCAGCTGTGCGTTGGCGAGTGCAGACCAGAACTGCGGGCCCGCTCCTCGCAGCTCTACTCCTTCGTGGTAACGACTGCAGTAACACCACATTGCTCTGCATCCTCGTGCGATGTCGTTAATCACGCTGTACAAACTAAAGAGCTGCATTGAAGTGATATAAAGTGTACAGTTGCTTCAATTAAAAGTGATTTGTACCTTTTCCGAACAAAGTAATTGTTTGTGCGCCGCGGGCGAAATAACAACGTGCGCGTCGCCATGACTACCACTGGTGTAATTAAGCAGCTCCGTGGATGTTTACTTGTTACTTTGCAGAACAACAAGCTTCCATTAACATCACAAGGTTTTCAGAGGGGTCTCCGTTAATGATCTCTGCAGCGCTCTGGCTGTAAAATGCTGTTTGCCTTTATTGAGACGGCATCACAGGGTTAAATCAGTGTCGGCACGTGTACCAAACTGTTTTGAAATGGTATAGAAATAGACGTATAGATCTCTTAGAGCTGTTTGTCTTTATGGTAACATTGTCTATGAAACTTGTGTTTATAAGGCATCATGAACATACTAATAATGTATTGTAATGCAGCTATAGTGCTTTATAATCATAGTTCTAATCATGCATGAGTACTCATAATAAATTATATTAAAATAATAACAACTCATTATGATGCCAATCTCTACAATCCATCAAAACATACGTATAATGTTATTTAGTAAGCTTATAGTTCTACGGATTCATCAATATTCAGAATGTTTTTTAACAATAATCAATGCATTATAAAGCATTTTATAATGATGTATTGATGAAGTAAAACACATTGTAATCACTATTGTAATGCTTTCTTATGTGATTATAATATAATTCTGTTTGCTCCCAATAAAGTGGAAAAATGTGGTAAAAGTCAGTGGAAGAACAGGAATTATTAGTCTAACCACAATAATCATAACTCATTAAAAACTCACAACAAATAGTTTAAACTCCATCCATAACCATTAATTTTATACAAATACCTTTTATATTAGCTTGTGTGCTGTTTTACATTGACTTTATCTAATGTTTCCACTTTATTTGGAGCAAACATTGACCACTTAGAGTGACTTATAACCACGTTGCAGTTCATTACGTTGCTCTATGACAGTTACAATAGTGAGTGACCAGCATATTTGATGTGTTGATACTTAAGTCATTATGAAATGCTTATGAATATATAAACATTCTGAATAATTCTTCATTATCAGTACGTTTCATAACGTGTATAATGAATAAAAGAAATGGCTGGTTGTTTCTTGCAGTGTTTTTAGGTTTTAGTTAATTCTGGAAGCAAACGCTTATACATGAGAGCGGCTGATCAAATGTGATTGGGCGAGATCTAAAGAGGGAGGGAGACGACGAAAGATTAAAAAAACTTGCTAATGGAAAATCATCACTTTGCTCGGCAGGTAAACATGATCTGCTCCCCGTTCTCACACGTTGACGCGCACGTTCCCACGTATCTCAGCCGCCGTCGTCTGCCCGGCCTGCAGCGAACCGATAATCTACTTTTTTTTCCATTTGCGCTCCATCACACCTTCACAATTAGCACTCCCTTAACAATTAACAGCAGCCAGTAATTACCGCTGTTGTTTTTCAGACTACCTGCTTTAGCCTGCCTCCTGGTAGTCACACCCAGCTCGAGCTTCACCGGTGTGATGCTCTTGGCTGTGGAGTAAATTCCTCCGCTGCTTCTTCATCTCCCGCGCTACAGCTGCCAGCCTGGGAAGCAGCGGAATTCCTCGAAGAGTATCTCGCAGTTCCTAGAATTGGTACTGCTATTCCCTTAGACCACCCTAACAACAAAAAAAGAAAAAAAAGAAGACAAGAAAAAACAGCCAGAGAAGCTTTCTTCCATTTTCCCGATAAAACACACTCCCTCTGTGACCGTCTTTTCCAGCCAGCGATACTTGAGCGCTTGGCTAACTGGCAGCGTAGACGACAGAGTGTGCATTTAGCTGTTCTTAAATTGTCGTTTGTATGTTTGTGCACACGGAGGTGTGTGCGCTCGCCTGTGTGCTCGCACGTGTGTTTTCTCTGTATGACGGCCTGTCTGCTCGGATATTTCTCCATCTGTCTGTGTGATGGCGGGCTCGCCGCCTGCAGCTGTAAACACTAGTTATTTTCAGACCGTCTTTAAAAAGCTTCACTCAGACACAAGCCCGGCAAATGCACGACACACAGGAGGAGGATCTCTCAGGGACTCTAAGAGCTCCTGGTTTTATCCTCTCTTCTCTCCACCGGCGCTGCACTCCACCGCCGTCGGCCTGGCAATATGAATAACTGTAATTTGCAGGGGGATCTTTGATAATACATGAAGGTTTCAAGTGGTTCCCCAAAGTTGCTGGCCCTTCTTTCGAAGACACCCACCTTTTTTGTTTGCCTTTTGGTTTGTCCTTTTCTCTCTGCTCTGGCGCTCTCACAGTCTCTCTTAACCTTTCTTACTCTCTGTTTTTGTAGACACCCTCGGTCACAGGTCTGTCCCCGAGCCGAGGTCCAGAGTCCGGGGGCACCAAAGTGACCATCATGGGAGAAAACCTCGGCGCCGGCAGCAGCGTCAACGTTCAGTTCGGAAACCAGACGTGCGAGTTCTTTGGGTGAGACTTTCTCCTCTTCCGCCCATTTCCTCCCATAAAAGCGCTATTAGCAGCCTATAAAGTTTAATTAGCTTAAAAAAAAACGCCTGAATGATCAGCTTTTGTTTAACAGAGGCCGTTGGTGGAGAGAGGGCTTTTTTTTATTGCACATTGAGATGAGGCGTAAACGTGAAGTGTAAATGAAAGACACAAATTTAAATCTGCACAGTTTTACAGGTTAGCATTAAACCGTAATGTGGATGTGAGGAAGTGAAGCAAACCCACTCACGGCTAACGTTGACAGTTGTCACCTTTATTAACTGATTTTAAAAAGTATAAAACATGAAAAACATTCCAAGCGCAGCCCATTTGTCTTCGTTTCCTGCCGTGCTCGTCTTATATTTTTGTGTATAACTCTTTCTTTGCATTTTGCATTCGTGTCTTTAATGCACACGGACGGCAGCAGCAGCTCTTTGACTCGCCATTTCTTTAACTTTTCCGAGTTGCTACATACATCACTGTCAGAGGATATTAGATATAGGGCATGCTGTGAGCGAATGGAGATAGAACAAAAACAAGAGCTCTTGCTCCTGAGATGATGTGGATTATTCCCATTAAATAAGCCGCTATATTTCACCGCTTTCTTGTATTATTTTTTTTTTTCTCCTCTGCTTGATATTACCGAGAAATCCCCCAGGGGAAAGCCTCTCCCTCTCTCCCTCTGTCAGAAACTTATGTAAATCTTAATAAGGTTTTGATGACCTACTGCATCAAACCCTGTAATAATAGCTTCTGGGAAAAAAAGAAAAACCTGGTGCTCCTATGGATCCCTCTTTCTTTTTCATCCCCCGCCCCTCCGTCTCACCATATCTTTCTATCAATTTGTTCATCTGTTCTCTGCTCCCCCGTTTTCTATTTCATTCCTCTTGTCTCTCACTCTCACAGTTTCCTTCCATCTCACTCCACCCATCCATGACTGTAATGTTGTAAGGTTGAAGGAGTCGAGCCAGCTTTTAATGAGATATGGGGCTAATTACTGATTTTGTGTTTCTCCACTGTATTCCTGGCATGGGAGGGAGTGGAGGGAGTGGAGGATTGGGGTTCTACCACCAGTTCTCCTTCTTCTAATGAATTGGGGCAAATTCATGGGGGTGGGCAGGTAGAACAGGGAGGTGATGGAGCAGGAGGGGAACGCACAGGAGCGAATATGACGCTGGCGGAGGTGCTGCTTCGTATATTTGCACCTTTGTGCGTTGGTGTGACCAGATCAGCGAGATCATACGTTTCAGAAAAGCCTGAAAAACTCTGAAAATGTTTCATTTTTTTCAGGGTTTCTATTGCAAATATCTTCCACACAGTAATTAGAGATGTTATTTATTCTTGGCAGAGGATGAAAGGTTTTGTTGTTTTGTTTTGTTTTTTTGCCATCTTCAGTCTCAGATAATTACAGAACAGGGCTGGAAGTACAAAATGCATAAGCACAGTCTGATATTACAGTGATGGTGATCCTGGAACATCATAATTAACGTTGCTAGAGGGCCGTCATAGCTTTGCAGACAGGAAAAAAGCTGGTTATCCTTTCAAACGCATGTTTAACGTGATTAAATGGTATGTTTGAACCTAAACCGAGCTAAACACTTTTATTGCCTGAACCCGACAAAGTATTTTTGTCCCTTTAACCTAACAAATAATGTTTGTTGCCTAAACCCAACAAAGTATTTTAGTTACCTTAACACAACCAAACAGTAAGGAAAAAAAGCCCAAAAATAACGTTATCGATTGCCTTAATACATATTGTGATCAATCCTATCGTGTGTTTCTTGCAGGCGGACCATGACGGAGATAGTGTGCTACTCCGCCCCCTCCCTGTCCGGGCTCGGCCCAGTGCAGATCAGCGTGAGTGTGGACCACGCCCAAATCAGGGAGAGCCTCACCTTCGAGTACATAGAAGACCCCACCGTCCAGCGGATCGAACCAGACTGGAGCATCGCGAGGTAAAGTCACCGCGTACACCATATATACTGTAAATGTTGTTTTTATCCACATCCTCACCAACCAATCCTGAGCTTTTATCGCACAAATGAAGGATTTCCTCCCCTTATCCAAAGCTTTAGATCCAGCTGGTCCAAGACCAGTGGTAGTAAGCAGACAGCAGTCAATATTGCACTTTCAATTACTGTTCGGTTCCCTTCCAATTAGTCTGGATCTGATAGAAGTGCCACAGTGTGCAGATTGGAAAGCATGGGCACCGTTAAGACCCGATATTCTCCTATCGAATTCAGCGTTGATCCATCTGTTGAGTTTCTTTGGCAGATAGATACACATGCACTGTACACTACTAATTAAAAACAAGAGAGGGATGAGGATGAAATGGAGGCTTTGGAGAACAATGTGCTATCAGAGGTGCGAGTCCACAGCAGATGGCTTGGGCTTAGAGACGGAGTGTGAGGGACACAGAAGAGAGACGGCACGGAGGGAGAAGATGTGGAAATGAAGAGAGAGAGAGGAGAGGAGAGGGACGGGAATCATATTGGTCAGATGTCTTGGCTTTTTTGTGTGTAGGATGAGTAGATAGATGGACAGACAGCATGTCACACTATACACATAAACTAACAGTAACCGATACAGGCTACATTTTTGTAGCCCGTCCCCAGACTCCCTTTGAAAATCACTCAATTTTGTGGGTTCTTGAGTTGGATGCAACCTTATAAATTTAGTGAAGTGCTGCCGATGACACATTTGTTATTATTTTGGCCTTCTTGTAAATTCGGCAAATGTCATACATTATTATATCCTTTCCTACCTGTCTAAACATTGTCACTTTTGATTTTCATCCATCTGTTATAACCGGCTTGTAATCGATCTCCAGGCGTAGCACGCTGATGCCAGGTGTCAGCAGGCTCATGGATGGATGAACGGATAGATGGATAGACGGACAACATTGTGTCAGACTTTGCAAATACAGTAAACAGTAATCAATATAGGCTAGGCCTTGGTTGCACTTGGCGAAAGCAACCAGTCTCCCTTGAAAAATCGCTTAATTTTGTGAGTTTGTGAGTCAGGAGAACATTTATAAGCTTTGTGAGGTTCTGTTCACAACACAGTCATAATTATTTGGGCTTTCTTGGAAATTCGGCAAATGTTATACATTATGTTATGTCTTTCTATGTGTCTAAAACATTGCCACGTGTGATCTATCATCCACGTGTCATAATAGACAGATAGACCGACCTGCACAGTAGCCGACCGTATAATTTGATGAGCCTACAGACAGCACAAGGTCCGTCCACAGTAACTCACGCTCCCGCAGTGAACCCACAGCGTCAGCACAGGCCCGTCTGACATTCATCATCGCAGCAACTCCCGCCCGGCATCTTTATTTATCACGCCACACTGACGAGCGCAACAACAAAAAACAACAAACATCAACAGCAACCCAAACAGCTGCAGGGGGAGCCGCACATCCAGCGGCTTCGCTCCCGCTTTGTTTGTGTGCTTTTGTTTTTCACGCCGCTGCGTTGCGAAAGCAGCCCAGGACCACCGCCGCATCCGCATGTACGCTCGGGCTGCCTCTGTGTTTCAAAACCCGAACCTGCGCTAGTTGATTACAGCAAGTGAAGTCAGTTAAAAAGCATCTTTAATCACCCTCCACTCCAAAGGCTATTATCTCCCCAAAGAAGCTGAAAGGATGAAAGCCAGTTTGATGCGCTTATTTTCGACTGATGGTGAATATTCTGCAGAGGTACGTTCGGGGCGAGGTAGTCTTTGAACTGCTCCATTTCTTTTTCCTCTCTTACTTTATTTCTCTTCTTGTATCTCTGAATTAAAAAACAAAAAGATAAGACGGAGAAATGAGGAGGTGTCTGATAAACATGAGTATTTAAACCTGTGGAATAATAAATTGTGTTTTTTTTCTCTCTCTCTCAGCGGCCACACCCCTCTGATGGTGACGGGGACCAATCTGGACGTGGTTCAGGAGCCCAGGATCCGAGTCAAATACGCCGGCCACGAATCCGTCAACGTAAGAGAACCCCCCCTACACCGTCTCAACCGTAGAGTTAGTGCTGTATGTGCTCCCTGAATACACCTCCTGCAGAACGTACACTAACTAGGTCCTGCTTGACTCGCCAAACACTGCTATACAAGCAGGCTAAGTGATGTTTAGCTTGGGTATAAAGAGTACTATCTCCTCCTCACAGCCCCTCCAGCTTTCTACGCTTCCTGCTTGAACCCGGTCGTCTCAAGCACTTCAACGAGCATCTGAATTATGCAGCCGGTGCTGAGAGTGGTCTGCGTGCAGTGTTTAATTAAGAGTTTACCCTAAATTTTCTTCAGGCTAAATCTCAGCTTCACATCCCTCCCCTCCCCTGCCTGCTAAGCTCTGTTGTGTTTTAATGTCACACCAGACATCCTGAATAGAATTCTCACTTGTTTGAGAGAGACTGAGGTTTTCAAACTACTGCACATGCAGATATTTCTACTAATTTTTTTGCAGAGCAGGCTGGAGGAGAGTTTGAGAGAAGGGCGGGTCAGGAAGTCGGAGGTGTGCATGATCGGGGGCAGGGAGGCTCCTAATGGGTTTCAATGGAGGATTAACTGTGGTCAGAAGTCTTTGGTCAGCATAAAGAGCCCTTGTATAATCAAAGTCTTGGCTGTGGGAAATCGTTACAAATTGCATTTGAGCCGCATGTCCTGGGGCTCCTTGTTTAATTAAAAGGATGGGATTTCCTCTCCGTGGTCTGGAGAACGGTAGGGAGATCAGACGAGTGGACAAAAGGAGGGAGTCGGCTGAATAGAGAGCGAGAGCAGGTGAAAGAGAAGAGCTCTCTGCCCGGCGAATACTGTACGGACACGACACAGAAACATGCTGGTAACGCAATAGTTGTTGCATTTCTTCTTGTGATCCCTTCATACAAAGCAGTTCCCATCGTCAGATAATGTGTCTGCAGAGGTAAAACTATCCAGTGTTGCACAAAATAATTACAAATTTTGGAGGAAAGTCCACAAATAAACCTATTTTGGTAACAGATATTTACCATTAACTGGTAGCGACTCATCTGCAAAGTAGCTAATTATTAAACTTACCCTAAAAACATGGCGAGTAAAAGGCCTCCAAAATGTAGTGGTGTGGACGTACGAAGTCTGGAGAATGTCGTGCCTACGATACAGCACTTCACAATTAATCAAAACACCATCCAATTAGCAATAAGTGCGATATCCAAATTGCAGAAGCTGCCACTTTTTGATAATGTTGCCACAGAGATGTAAGAAGGCGTGTTTGTTTGTTCTACTCTGTCCTCGTGATTTCAGTCGTTCTTTGATTTGAAATGTTGATTATTCCCACCAACCGGAATCGATATTTCAATCTAAACATGTGTCGCAATCTTTTTTCACTGTATCGTGCAGCCCTTAAATTGCGACAAACTAAACCTCATGGTTAATTAATAGAATCTGAGGAGCCTTGTGTCTCTTGTAGAGTGATTTGTCCTCCCTCTCTGCGATGTCACGCTCCCGTCCCTGACATTTGTAATCTAAAATTGGCCTCAAATGTCTGAATTGCTTAGTTCGAGCTCCTTTACTAAAATCCCAACTCTGCCACGGGCTCTCCGTGCTGCACCATATCCTCACTTAAGCGCACCATTTCCCCTAAAAGACCTTTGTGAGTTACGCAAACCTGGTAATTACAAGTAAAAGACAGATCTGTGCTGTTTTTATGTTTGGAGAAGAGAGAAAAAAAACATAGCGAGAGACTCCTGGAGACCTGGCGAAATGGGATTTGAGTCGTGTGTGTGTGTGTGTGGGTGCCGTGCTGTCTGATTTGTCAGTTTCTGAGGCTTTTGAAAGAGAGTTGTTCATCTTTCGGCGCGCCGCGTCTCTTCCAACTCCACACCTAGCGCCTTCGCGAAAAAGAAAAGCCCGTGTCACCGCCTTGATTGGCCCCACAGCCACAGAGAATGAATTTCTATTAAATGCTAAGGTTACAATTACCCATCCTTCATCCCATCTCCCCCCCTCCCACTCCCCCCTTTCCTCTTTTGTCGCTGGAGGAAGGCAAACAGCAGAGCAGCCTATAGCAATAAGAGCTGCTGTCTGTCAGGCAGCCTTCAAATGATCACCTGTCTCCCGCTAAATTGCCTCTCTTCTCTCCCTCCCTTGTGTCACCTGCACGGATTCACAAAAGAAAGCGGGAGAAAGAGAGAGAGAGAGAAAGAAAGGACAATTTTCTTTGTGAAACGCTCTGTATCTGTCACCGGAATTCACGGCTGAAACATTTATCATAATCTTGATTAAAGCTAAAAGGGTTATTTTCCCAGCTCCGGAACATTTCCCCTGTCCCAGAAAGATTTCATCTCCCCCCCCCCTGTATTTGCCACACTTAACACGTCTGGACTGAGTGTCAGGCTCGGCACATCGGGTGCATTTGCAGCTGCTTGATGATGAATGAAAGTGTTCAGCGCGGGCGTGCCGGGCTGCGATCACGTCGAGGCCAATCAGGCTGATTGTCTTGTACGCTGAGGAGTCGAGGCGCGCATCATCGCTAAGGGCAAACGACAATGGACGCTCAAGAACTTACAGTTTACATGCTTGTGATGATTTTGTATTCTCGGTCTGCGCGCGTGTTTCTTTCCCGCGCCAGACATCTCGACAGCTTCGGCGTCACGAGTGCCTCATTAAATCATCACCGCGCCTTGAGTGTCCACAGTCTGGAGGGCTACTGCTGGTTCCTCTTTGACATCTCTGTTGTGCGGCTTTTGTTCCCGGCTTTAAAAGAAGAAGAGCCACTTGTTAAGACGGCGCTGTACAGAAGACGCTCTGGAAAATTAGTCGCAACCTCATCACAAGACACACGGGGGAGATGACTCTTCTTTTCCCCTCACAGCGTGACACACATCTTAGAGGAAAATTCAAAACCTGCTCGCCGAGGCTTTGCACGAACTTTAAATGCCACGCGCGGATCGTTTACAGGCGGATCGGAGCTGAAGTCGGAATTAACACCAGTTTTAGAAGTTGGTTGAACTAGTAGGCAGGCAGGAAAATAGACACAGTGTAGGAGTAACAGAGTACAGGAAGTGCCGGTGACTAGCTATCCAATGTTAGCCTCGGGATGACCTTTGACTCGCCGACCCCTCTCTGCATTCTCTCCTACGCACATCTCCACAGCCAGTCCATCTTATCCTTTATTCCTCTCTCACTCTGGCTCTCTCCATCGCTGCTTTCCTGGCCAGAGACCTTTGAATGGTCGAGTGGGCTGTAGCAGCGCAGTAGATCATGGTAATGTATTCAGCCAGAGGGGCTGGAGTGTTACTGCCTTAAAACACCCCGGCTCTGTCCGGCGGTAGAGAGAAAGAAAGACAGATGAGGCCAAGATTCCAATTATTTTCTCTGTGTGTTGACCTCGATTCACTTTATCAATGCTGAACAATGTGTAGCTTTCTTTTCCCCCCACATGGCCTAAAGGACTTGATGTACTGTTGTGTGTATAGACTCTGTGTTTTGGCGATACGCAGGAAATGTGTTTTCGATGCGATTGCGCCGGAGATGGCGAGCAGAATTGCAATGCGGTTGTGTAACGTCACGACTGTATGTCGTAACGTTCTGCTAAGACGGAGTGGTAGAAAATAATCTCTCGATCCAGCGGAGCGTCTGGAAAATCCTGTAATCCTCATAAATCCTTTGTAGGGTAAAAAAGAAAGCAGTGCACGTTAATAAAGAGAACTTAATGTACATACACTTGGAGACAGGAGCCACGCAGGAGTGTTATTTCACATGCAGCCGTTTTTTATTGCCCCGCCCACAGAGGAACCCAGATATCCACGTTCCCTTTATGAAATCCCACAATGCCCCATTTTACCCATCACTGTTTACTCACTCATCACCTTGGATTTACACACGTCACACTCTGAAAAACATCCGACGTGATAACGGCAGTTTTCTTTGCTGACAGGATTCAGTGAAGGAACAGATTTATTTAAGAAGAAGAAGAAAAAAGAGAGAGAGAGGGCGTAAGAGGAGAGAAAGTGAGGACAGTGTGTCGGAAAAAAAAAACCTCACAGTATCCATCTCAGGCGGAGCAGATGGTAGTAAGAGCTGTAGTTGACTTGCAAATGCCTCGTCGTTCCAACGTGACTGTCACGAGGACGCCTGCCGGAGCATCTGGGCCTGTCTGTGTGACGTGTCGCCATGCCAACAGTGAGGACGTCGCCCCGCGTCTAACTTCAGTTGAACTCGCTCATCCGTTAAATCCGTCCATCCATTCAAACTCTCCGAGTGATCTCGAGAACATAGTGGGTAAAAATTACATTCATTTATTCCTACGTGAAACAAAAACTGGTGAATTCGTCCACGAATCGTTCGCTGTAAGTCGGGGGTTACACTGTGAACTACGATGTTCTCACATGTTGATTTACGAGTTATTTTCTTCGTGGCTTTTAGAACTTTCGGAGCGACGCTCTTCAAAGTCTGCTCGTCACCTCTGGCTTACAGTCAAGTGACGCCCATGCATATACACAACCTAAAACTCAAAAGTATGTCAGGAGTCCTTTCTTGCTCTCGCTATCTATTTTTAAAAGGACTTATGTTCTCGCTCTGCTCGTGCACTACTGCTGCTGCTGCAGCAGTGCAGAGCGAGAAAAGATGTTATAAGACCAGTGAAGCGCTGCTGCGGAGCGTCGAGGCTTGTGCTGCGGCTGCAAGTGCTCTGCTGTTTATGTGTCTGTAGGAAGCAGAGTGGAGGACGTATAGCAGAGCTTCAGCTGCTTGGAAGGTACATAAGGAAGGTGAATACGTCTGAGGAGGTCAGACCTGCAGTAACAAGTGCTGCTGCAGTGACCTCTCTATATGTCTCACACAAAAAAAGCCAAGCACAGCTAATGTAGTCAGTCTGATTAAGTATTAACAGAAAAAATGAATCTCCGGCTATTTTGGCCGCAAAAGATATTTAATTTGGTGATTTTTCTTATAAAAATAGCAAACATTCCCTTGTTTGTTGCTTCTGCAAGTGTTTTCTCTGCTTTGTATAACTGCATGCGACATATTTGGGTTTTTTTTTATTGTTGGTCCGTCAAAACAAGACGAAACAAAGCAGCTCGCTCACCGCAGGGCTCCGATATCCACCAATTTAATGCACCGCTGCACAGCGCCGGCTAATGTACGCATGAGAACAGTCACGCGAGCGGTGAGTCTGTGACGAGGTCAACGCAAAAGTACAAAGATTATTGCGTATATGTGCTATGGATATAACAAAAATTTGCCTAATAGATGTAATAACTGTTGTGCATGTGGCTGAAAGTCTCCCAACGAAATAAGAACGACAGTTCCCTGATATACATACATTCATTTAAGACTATACCATAGAGGGAAGGCCCCTAAATACAGAACGTGACTTTAAACATCTCCAATAAAGAAAATTAAGGTATTTCGTAATGTTTTCTGACATTTCAAGGACCAGTTTGTAGGATTAAGTGGCATCTAGTTGTGCGTTTGCAGCTAACTAAACCACTCATCTCACTCCCCCCTTACCAAAAAACGTGAAAGTCCTTCTCGAGAGCTGGCGTTTAGTATGTCCTCTCTTGGCTACACCGCCCGCTCCGTGAAAGACGACCTCCTTCGTCTGCAGATATATAAAAAATCTCCTCCTCAGGGAGCAGAGACACAACTATTCTTAGTTTCAGGTGATTATACACTAATGAAAACTTTTCCATTTCATTTCTGCCACTAACTCCCACACACTTAGACCTTAAATAGGCCAAACAATTAACATTAATTAAGAAAAAAAGGATAATCAACAGATTAAATAGATGATTAGAATAATTGCTAGTTGCAGCCTGAAGTCACACACAAGCGAAGTTTCCCCCCCTAAAGTTCTCGAATCGTACTTTCTTTGCACATTTAGTTTCAGTGCTCTCCGTGTCGACAAACATACAAGCGCTCTGCAGTCTGCATCCAAGAGAAAAGTAAATAAAGGGACCAGACCCTCCCTCCACCTCTGCAGTCACACTCCCGCGACTCACCTTGCACCATGCTGGCAAAACACAATTGGTGTAGCCTCCGCAGAATGAGTTTGCATCGATCTCCCCGGCTCGCTCCCCGAGAAAGCAGACAACAGGTAGGAGGCGTGGTAGTCGCCGGCGTTCACCAGCTTTGATGATATTTACCTCTAATTAAGTTTCTTCCCCAGAGAGAGAGCTGGGAGGGAGTGAGCGGAGATAAAAACCTCTCCGAGCAGAGTGCTGTGCAGCAATCAATCCTCTCTCCCGCTCCCTCCAGAGCTGAGCCGGGGAGGATGGATGGAAGACAGGTCTCTCATCTGGGAAAACTGGAGAGAAGTAATAAAAGAGCCATAGCTCAGCCTCCACCTGAGGAGATAGAGCAGCGTTGCCTCCATCCTTTGTGGTTGTTGTCCTCCAGTGTTTTTCGGGGGGGGGGGGGAAGCAGTCGCAGCAATTTATTTTCGATTTTATGGAGGCTTCCTCTCCAATAGAGATGGATTTAATGACACGCGATAAATCCTTTTCACTGAGAAGAATGAGGATTTTATATGCCAATTATTAGACTGCACAGCCTCCTGCAGGGTTCATGTTGCTACCAGTGTGTTTCAGTTTAGATCTCACTGTAGGTTAGAACAAACAGAGGGCTTTACAACGGGGGAAAAAAAAACTTTGGTGTTGAGCTGTGTTTTATTTTTTTGCGGAGACAGGGAAAGAGAAAAGCAAACAGCTAAGCTGCGCTGAACTGTCTGTGTTTATCCTGGATGACTGAATCACACATCTCGTTTCATTTCGGGCTGCTCAGTCTGCGCAGAGTGCAGCACGTCCCCAACAGCGTCTTCCAAAAGTGGGATTTTCTCTCCCGACACTGTTTTTTTTTTCATCCTCTGCCTGTGTTTGTTCTCCCCAGGTGTGTAAAGTGTTGAACACCACGAGCATGAGCTGCTTCGCTCCCTCCCTGATGGCAGAGTACCACCCGGGCTTGGACACGGTGAAGCACGCCGACGAGTTCGGCTTCATCTTCAACAACGTCCAGGCGCTGCTGGTCTACAACAACACCAACCTCCTCTACTACCCAAACCCTTACTTTGAGCCCCTCAGCACCTCTGGGGTCCTGGAGCAGAAGCCAGGATCACCCATCATTCTCAAGGTACGGGAAAGACAGATGAGACGTTGAAAAAGGACATTTACCTGAGCTGTGTGTATGTAATGGGAGAGGGAAACGAGGACTGATCAGCTGTTTCTGCTCTGCTAGAGAGACAAAAAAAAGCTGCTTTTAAAATAAGTAAATAGTCTGCAGATCGCACCACAGAGATCCGGTGTGACCTTCCTCACATTAGTACATGAAAGAAACAGAAATTAAATATTTCCATCTTGTTTTTTCACGGTTTGAGATTCACCTGGCGCTCCAGTCCAACCACATTAAAGGACCCAAACAAACAGGAAGAGATGAAGAAGGTTTCCTTTCACTCACATTACAATCTGCTCACATACGGCCTATAAAAACATGATTAAAGGAGACTTAATATTCTCATTTTCAGGTTAATCAGGTTCTTTCTAGTCACTACTTTCTGCTTTAGCTCCCCTCCTGCTGAAATATCCCATTTGCTCTGATTGGTCACTGCTAACAACAACAGAGCAGCTCTACTTAATTATTTCTTACATGCCGAACTACCTGCTAGGTGTGAAATTAAGGAAACGTGTGATAGGACGACTTGTGATGTCATGAAGTCAGAGAACTGAATGTGAGACTACTGCTGAGGCGTTTCAGGAACTTCAGCAGTGTTTTTTTGTGGAAGAGAAGCTTCTGTTGTTGCATATTTGACCTTTTAAATGCACAAGAGCCGATATGAAAGAGAGGAAAAGAGCAAAAAAGCAAAATTGGTCCACAATAATAGATGTAAATTGCCACCAATTCCTCCAAAGAGCCACTTTATTTGTGTCAATTGTTCCAAGAGAATTTGTGCCATCATTACTATTATCTACTAAATGCGTAATGAAAATGTATAGAAACAAGCATTCATTTTCTTTTTAGCATTAATTGATTTTCTTTTAACCGATTTTCTCCAGATTTGCTTTAAACTTAAAAATTAAATTTGGATGCTACCGTCTCCTCTTCCTGCGCCGTAATTGTGTCTTTGTCTTGACCCAAAAAATACATAATTTATATGCTCTCAATCCTGCATTGAGGAATATATTGTATTTCCTTGTCCTGATTGCCAGCAGTTCCCACTTACCGCCACTGTGAAGTGCATCGCCTTGTTTGATCTCAGTATGGAGTCACATTTGGCCGCAGCTGTGGTCCAAACCTGTGGATGTAATTTACAGTTTGCTGAGGAGACACACTGGCTTTGTGTCAGATCTTCATTGAGCTGTGTGTTTGTGTGTGTGTCCCGAGTTTTCCTCCCTAATTTCGCACCCTGCTGTCCGTCTCCACGCGCCCACAGGGCAGAAACCTCGTTCCCCCGGCGCCAGGAGGGGTGAAGCTTAACTACACCGTGCTGATCGGAGAGACTCCCTGCTCCGTCACCGTGTCGGAGAGCCAGCTGCTGTGCGAGCCGCCCAACCTCACCGGACAATACAAAGTCATGGTCAGTGCCGGATAATGTGTCTGTGTTTGCTTAGTGTCCATCCTCCGAACTTTTCTCCCCCCGACTCTTGTTTCCGATCCGTCCACGCGTTTGTGGATTCGTCTTCATAATAGTTGGCCTCGTGAACTCCATTATTCGCGCTCTCATCATTGTTCATTCTGCTGAAGGAAGCGGGTCAGAAGGGAGAGCAGCGTGAGTGTGCTCTCGCTGTCAGAAAGGTTTCTGCCAGAATCCACTGCAATTATTTTTAGTTGTCTGCTCGCTTATTGAGTGCAAGCCCCCGGACCATTTCCCTCTAAACGTGAGCGCACAGGTGGCCGCGTGTGTTTGCACTCAGTATCAGTTCCAGCCGGCAATATTTAGCAGTGTTTGGGCAGGATTCTGAGGCCGGTGATTGGATTCTGTTGAAGCTCTGGCAAATAATGTGTTCTCCTTTTCATGTTTTAGTTATGAGGATCCTCTGTAACTGCGCTGATTTAAGATTCCTTGTGATCATGCGTGTTTGCGTCTCTCTCCACAGGTTCAGGTGGGCGGCCTGCACGTCTCCCCCGGCGCCGTCCACATCATGTCCGACAGCCTGCTGACCCTCCCGGCCATCGTCAGCATCGCCGCCGGCGGAGGGCTCCTCCTCATCATCGTCATCCTCGTCCTCATCGCCTACAAGCGGAAGTCGCGGGAAAACGACCTCACCCTGAAGCGCCTGCAGATGCAAATGGACAACCTGGAGTCACGAGTCGCCCTCGAGTGCAAAGAAGGTTGGTAGTAGAACCGCGCTGGTCAGCGGCGCGGAGGCGCCTATTGTTAGGCTTCAAATTGCAGGGTGATTACGGCGCTACTTTGCCGGGAATATTCCACTTGCAGCCCGTAATTCTAGAGGCTGCTCTATCACTCATGGAGCTGAATGGAGGCTGTTGAATGTGCCGACTGTAATCACACAGCAGGCATGAGTGTGCAAATAGTACAGTAAGTAGATCTGCGTGTGTGCGTGTGTGTTAAACAGTGCAGCGAAAATGTCTTCAAATCTGGGTCACTGAGTCATCCTGGTTACATGTCACAACACGCAGATTAAGTCAGTTAACCCCGACTGTGACCCGTCTAGTCGCGTCGTGAGTCTCTGCAGCTCTTGCCGCCTCCTGGTTTGCATGCTGGGTACACAGTCGCGCACAAACTGACACATGAATACAGAGTTTCTCATTAGCGCAACCTCGACCTCCTCCCAGCGACGCGCGCAACGCTTAGTGCATTTTTTATTCTGGTCTTAACCAGAGGGGGGTAAACGCCACGTTTATCTTTTGATGCAATGTGTGTGTCTTTAAGCCTGCATCTCGTAGTGTGTGTGTGTGTGTGTGTGTGTGTGTGTTTTGAGTGTTCCCAGCAGAAAAGGCAACCAGCGAAAGCCACTTTATCACAAGCTGTTTGAAACACACTCCTCCCCTGTGGCTCGAGGTTAAGAGAGGGGGCATTTGACCTTTTTTGACCTTCCGCCCATTGGGATGACCACAGATCACCTCGGGCCGACCTCCAGCTACAGCAGCTCCACCAGAGCGCTCTGTGTTCCAGTATTGAGTTATATATGAATGCTTTTACATGAATACTGTGTCATGATTTAGCCATAAATACATACGTAGATTTTATACCTTTGGTTACACAGAACTGGGCTGTAAGCACCACGTGTTTTAAAAGTTTCACATGGTTTGTGTTGGGTTTCCATGCTAGCTGCCACTTCAGGTTTTATCCGAACGCTTGAAATAAAAAACTGCTGATTGGCCCCCGATGTCATCATCGTGAGCCGTGAGAGCCAATCACTGAGACGGTTTGACAGCGTCCAGGGGATTTCATCAGCCAGGAGTGGACCCCTTATTATTTATCCCCTCCGGCCAACCCCGATCACCTCTCCTGGTGTTATTATGCAGCAAACTTCCAGAGTGGTCAACCAACAGAAAGACAGATAGTCAGACAGACGGGCAGGCAGATAGACAGAGCGGCAAACAGGGGGGAATCAGTCACACACAGGCAGCCTTGGGAAAGCAGAAGATTAATGTTTTAACCATTAGCAGTGGCCAGGAGTGTGCTGCCCCGCGGGGTGGATTTAGTTGGGTACCTGGGTTCATCCTTATGAGTGTATATACTCCATGGGCGCCGGTGAGCCCATGTGTTGGTGTGTAAACCCAGGAGTGGCAGGGGGGGGAGCCAGGAGGTGAGGGAGCTCAGCCGAGTTGGAGACGGCGGAGTTTTGAGGAGGGTGTTAGGGGACCGCTGCTGCTCCTGTGATAGGCTGCAGACGGGGGGGAGCCTTCCCCAAGGGCGGCGAAGCAGTTCCACAGAGCCGTGGGCCTGAACAGGAGTCGGTCAGGATGGAGCCAATTAACCAGTGCTCACCTGCAGCCTCACACTGAGATGACACACACTCTTTGGGGCCTTAGCTACAGCCAATTTACTGGCTGGTAGATAAAAATGAGTAAGGGGAGGGGTGTGTGTGTGTGTGTGTGTGTGTGTGAGACGGAGCGCGTCTGTGTTTTTTAAGGGAGAGATTTGAAATATCGAGTTTCTGACATGAAGACTATCCTGGGCTTTAACTGTCAGCTTCATCATAACGGTAGTAAACACCATGAAGATGAGACGGATTCACGTATTTTGGTCCCTGTGGATTAAAGAGCTGTTTTTTTTACTCTTACGCTGCAAGTATTCCCTCCAACTGGTCTCTCATTTATTTCGCCCTCCTTCTCTTCCAGCCTTCGCTGAGCTGCAGACGGACATCAACGAGCTGACCAGCGACCTGGACAGAGCCGGGATCCCGCACCTGGACTACCGGACCTACGCCATGAGGGTTCTCTTCCCCGGCATCGAGGATCATCCTGTCCTCAGAGAACTGGAGGTAACGAGAGAGCGAAGACACGAGAGCAAGAAAGAGAGAGAGAGGGAGGAAGATGTCGTATGTGCAGTGAATGTAGTAAGAAAAGACGAGAGGAAGTCAAAAAAAGATAGTGAGAGAGTGTGTCTGCCCTCACCGCTCTCCCTGCAGGGCAACCTCCATAAGCAGCAAAGTGCTTGAGGGGGGAAGGAAACCAGCGTGCTACTCATCCTTTCTACCCCTCTGGTCTCACATGCACTCACACACACACACACACACACACACACACACACACANGCATGTATATATATACCTCACATGCAAGCTCCCTCATGGAAAACAGGGTCCAAGCACACGGCTATTTCATCCACCAGTGGCTGCAGTACGAGGTGTAATGAACTGAGTAATTCCCAATCCTCAGGCAGGACCGTGGGTTCCTCCGCTGGGGGGGAAAAAACTGGCTGGTTAACACTTTTTTGCTCTTCTTCATGGGGCCGGAGTGGCGCCGGGGAATGAGTTTATTTTATCTGGAACACACCAGAGTCGAGTCCGGAGGATTGAAACTATTAGGGATAAAGAGATTCGGGATGATAGAGGTCAACCAATTTATTTGTTGATTGTGTGTGATGTGGGGTGGAGAGGTGGAGCGGTGGTGGTGGTTCGATCAGGCTCGACCCCGTAAGGTGGAAGTCAAAGGCAAAAATGTCCAGTGAGCTGCAATTCACTTGACAGTTTGTGTGACAGGTTTTTCCATCAAATGAGCTCAAACTTTTGGAGAAAAAAAAACAGCAAACAAATGCAAAGAGAGAGAGTTTTGTCACTTTGGAATCGTCTTACCACGGCAAGCTCTTTGACATTTGCCTTGAAAGTGAAATGGCGGCTAACTGGGCTGACCCGGGTCAATAATTGATTAAGATCTTCTCAGTTACTCACCATGAGTGGAAACTTGTGTCTGCCAGGAGTGTAACGTGAGTGAGGCTTTTGTTGCCTTTGGAAAAAATCTTTATTTTGTGCGAGACAAGGTCAGAATGCAAAGTTGTAGAACAACAATCCTATTTGAAACTCATTCGGCTCGTTGCTATACATTCTACCTCAGCGTGGTAGAAAAAGAAACTACTAAATGGGACGTAAAGGTGTAGAAACACCTGCAATGCACCGAGGGGACACAGCACCTCACAGAAATCAGCATTTAGCTTTATTCCTGAGCATTTCTTATTCACAGTATTGCTGGAAACCTTTTTGCTCTCACATGCATTAATCTCCCGTCCTCCTCTGCCCAGGTATCGGGGAATGGCCAGCAGAACGTGGAGAAGGCCCTGAAGCTGTTTGGCCAGCTCATCAACAACAAGGTGTTCCTGCTCACCTTCATCCGGACGCTGGAAACGCAGCGCTCGTTCTCCATGAGGGACCGCGGCAACGTGGCCTCACTTATCATGACGGCGCTGCAAGGGCGACTGGAGTACGCCACCGACGTCCTCAAACACCTGCTGTCGGACCTCATCGACCGCAACCTGGAGAGCAAGAACCACCCCAAGCTGCTGCTGCGCAGGTAAAACACAGCACACGATGAGGCGGACGCAGCTAAACAATGTATTATAAGTAATTTATTTAATGTATTAATTAAACTTGATTTAAGCAAATTATATCCTCAAAGCTCTTTATAGCAAATGAAGAAAAACTTCTTAATAATGAGATTGACGTTCATTTTTTTGACTAATTAAAAAGTACAAAGACAAATGTATTAACATGTAGTAATATAAACAAATGATATACGATCGTATCAAAGTAAATCTCTTAATCCTCAGCGACACTGTGCGATCTATGGTTTCACTTATTTGATTAGATTGATTTCAGTCAGAAGGATGCTGTATTATTGTTTATCTGTTCGCATGATTTCTGTGCCCAGAGGAGAGTAACGCTGAAAAACACACAGTCCTCATTTAAAGAGCTTGTAAAGAAGCGCACAGCTGTAGGAGGATGTTGATACGTATAGACAGATGAGTGAGGATTGATCTCAGGGCTGTATGTTTCTCCTCCTCTCCTCTTTGTGGGTGGATGCATCCTGCTTTTCCCCTGCGACGCCTCGCCGAGAAAGGCTTGTAACGAGCGCTACAGAACGTCTACGGCACGCTGTCGTAAACGCCACGCGCTCCGAACATCACAACAAACCTCCGGATTCTATGCATAATTCCGTGTTCTCTCCCGCGCCGCGTCTCTCCCCCGGTCGCCCTCGATGCCGATGTCAGTCTTGCTTATCCTCCAGGCTCGGGCTCCCTATAAAACATTCAGAAGCGGGTTCATTTTAACTTTTTTTTTTCCCTCTCTGTGTCTCTCAGCATACATTGTTTTCCAGGGGAGTTGAGGTGATGTGCTGAAACTTTAAACACCCGTTAAGTCCTCGTCTGAGTGTCCTCGGATGCTTTTGGTGGCTCTGTAGGTGTTGATGGAGGTTAAAGGACTGATAGTACTGAGGTCAACAGATTCAGAGTGTGAACTTTTTCTGAAGAGGCTTTCTGAAGGTCTGAGCACAGTTTTGAATAGGATTACGTGGCTGATAAGCAGAAACAGCTGCATTAAAACGACACCTTGGTTCTGATGTGTGTCCTTAATGTTTCCTTAGCCATCCATTAGCTATACAGGCTTTTACTTTGAAGGGTCGTTGGGCAACCCATCCTCATGGTTAGCGTTAGGAAAAGATCTGTTTTGACCACGGCAAAGACACCACACAGATGTCCCAAGGTCCCATTTTGTCACCACAAACATGACTGGAAGTTGTATTAAAAGTATCCAGTGGTGTCACGCCTCCAAATGTTGAAAAATACAGTCTCAAACCACTTCTTGGCAGCCTCCTCACCTGTAGCTCCACCACCATCCCTTCCACCCCCTCGATATATATAAAGTACGAACGGTACCATGAATTGTAGGAATGCCAATATGGTACATTTGACACGCACGAATGGGAACGTATCAGTGGTTTTCCAGAAATGTGAACTGCCAGCATCAATCCTGCAATGAAACCAGACTTGCAAACTTGCAAACTAGAACTTTTCCTGCTCGTGCTTCGGGAGGTTTAGCAGGTTGTCGTCCTACTATTCACCTGTTGAACTGATCTCGTGAAAGACATTGGGTACATCTCGAATCCCCCCAGTGATATCTGATCCTTCCCTGATCCGCGCTCGAACCAGAAGTTGTTCTGGTTCATTATCCTTCAGACCGTCCCGGAGCTCTTTATTTCTGCTCCGAGGAGTCAGGAGGGATCTCTGAGGAGCCGTGAGTGACACATGAGTGACACGAGCGAGAGCAGCAGCAGCAGAAGACTCTCAGCTGAACTCAGCGACGATTAAATACTCTGCCGCCGTCTCTGGCACATTTGAACGTTTGGACGCCTCGGAGAAAAGAACGTCTCATTATGTTTAAAACACATTTCCTCGTCCTCTCTCTCTCCTGCGTACTTTCCTTGCGTATCTGGGAGTTAGACTCAAGAAAAGACGCAAGTGAAGGAAGCAACGATGCAATGTAAGAGACTGAGGTCGCGCCCAACCAAACCTGATGAATCCCCATATTCGACCTTGTCGTTGGATTGTAAAATGGGCGATTAAGCTGGCAAACCATTTAACCAGCGCACCACTTTATCTTTATTTAACCCACATTATTTGTCAGAGGAAATAACTGCCAGGGAGAAAAAGACCTCGCGCAGAAGCAAACAGAGAACGAGGCTGAAAGACGGAGGAGTGGACTAAAGTGACAGAGCATCAAATGGACCTGGATTAAGCTGTTATTTCACACCACAGTTCTACCTCCGCGTCACCTCTGAAGTTTTCATTATCCTCCCCTATGAGGAGCGCGGCGGTACGTAATCCTCAGGTCCTGCCGCCGCAGCCCCGCCGGGCTAAATGTCCTATAGTTTTTACATTTCACTCCCCGTTTTCTTTTTTTTTTCTGAAGAATTTAAGGGATTATCGATTTGACACGGCTCTTTACTGTTGTTGTCTTCCTTATCGCCTATTTGGAGCAAAGCCGACAGTCAAGCCGGCCGGCTTACTCGCGCGCACAGACATCCACAGACGCACGTACGTACATGTCTGTGATGATAGTCAAATTGAGCACGTCTCTCAGCAGTAATTGTGTTTGTGCAGCGTGCCGAGAGAGGCTGCCGGCCTGCGCTTTGTTGCCGTCTTTATGTGCAGTCGTCTTTTCTCAGTCGGCTCTCCTCAGTCCATTATCATGTATAATAGGATGGTGAAAAGCTGGCTACGTTGGCTGAGACGCCCCTCTGTCTTCTGGTATTAATGGATTAGCAGCATGTAAACAGATCCTTGCGCTGGTTTATAGTGTCCAAATGTGTCTCTTTACATCCGTTAGTATACATCATCCTAACGCAATGCTGCGGTGAATGAAGCTGCTTTATTGAAACCCAGCGTGCTTCCAGCGGGTTAGTAGAAGCAGGGGTCACTCTGAACGCTGTTCTCGATGAATTATTGGTGAGCTTACAGTCCCGCGCAGCAAGTGTACATGGATACAAGAAGAGGCCAACATACAGGAAGCACCTCCAGGTCACCCAACCCTCTTCCTGTTCTCATTTATATTACAGCGGGTTTAAAGTGCATCCCAAGACGTGTTCACAGCGAGGAGCTTCTCTCGCTTTTCTGCTCAGCTGTCATCGAATGCTTTTCTCCAGAGGGTGAATGTGTTTCGCGAGCTAGCGTGCTCGACCTTTTTTTTTTTTGAGAGAGAGGACCATAATCACCCGGGCATCGCAGACCAAGACACAGAAATAGTTCCATCTGTCATTGCATCTCAGCGTGTTAACCTCATGTTCTCTCACTGATCTGCAGTAATTAAAGTTTAATGTGCACGATGGATCCAAATGCTTGGATTTTTTTTAAAAAGATGAGGCTGGATCTTGTCAGTGAAAGCTGTGGAAAGACCAGAATGACCACAGAGTGAGTTATTTTCCAACCTCCCCAGAGTGGTCGCCACCGGCATTCAGTCCCAAACCCAGATGTTCTCGCTGAAGACATCAATCTTTAAAAACAGCTCATAAACTTACCATGAAAATGAAATAATTAAAAAATTCTTTAACAAACACATGGGTGTTGTAGTTTAAAGCACGTGTTACTCAAACAGGAGTAAATAGTGGACGTGATCTGGTAATCTTCGGATGATAATGAAGGTAGATCTATGATGTTTGTGTGGTTCTGATCACAGCTGCAGAACAGATCCTGAAACTAATTACAGCAGGTGCCGGACCAATAGAAGATGAAATATAGATGAAAATGTCTGCACGCTGTAGCTTGTTTAATCTCCCTCCTCACATCTCTGAAGCAGAGGATTTGCTCCAAACTTTGCTTGTGGATGTGCCAATAAATTGAACCAAAGGAAGCGACAGCATGCAGACTTTTTTTTTCAAGTTTTTAATCATTTACGTGTCGTAGTTGTAAGTAAAGCACATTTGTTTACTGGTTTTGGTCTCGAGAGTTTGCTTTACCTTAATTGTTAACAAGTGATGATGCGTCCGTAGGCCTGAGCATAACTGAAGATACAACTTTGCCGTGATAATGGTGGAGTAATCTCTCATTTCACTGAGGGGAAAACTGTGCTGTCGTGCTGTTTTGAGCACGTTCTAAATGTCTAGTCGACCAATCAGATCGCCTGGCTGGAACTGCTCATTGTATAAAGAAGTGCTGACACGAGACAACACCTTGAAGATCCCCTCCAGACATGTTTTAACATACATCTCACATAAATTGCTCCACATGGGTTTGATATGTCTTCAGGCGGGCTTTAGGCTTCAAGTTTCCTCTTCACAGGTTAAATACTGGACCAGGATTGAAAATCAAACTATTTGCGATGACATTAATCATGCTCGTAGGCTAAAGGAGGGGAGCTTTAACCACGTTGGTTGA
The DNA here is from genome assembly GCA_903131615.1 of Diplodus sargus. Classification (NCBI taxonomy): domain Eukaryota; kingdom Metazoa; phylum Chordata; class Actinopteri; order Spariformes; family Sparidae; genus Diplodus; species Diplodus sargus. The sequence goes on along the minus strand of CAEMYA010000103.1, from coordinate 1,738,628 downwards.
CAATGAAAGCTCTGCAGTGCAGCCTCAGAGCTTTAAAGCACGTGTTAGTATATAAGTGCATGTAAGAGAGAGTCGGTCCAGCGTGTGCACGCGGTCCAGAGGGACTCGGCGGCGGTCGCTTCAGCAAAGCAAGGCGCCCTTAATTATTGAGTCCCATTCTCTGCGGTGAGCTCCAGTGATTGAGCACCGTGCCACCGCCGGCCACAGCAGGGAGGGAACGGAGAGGACAAGAGGGGGGAAAAGGTTGAGAGTGAGGAAGCTGCAGAGGAGGAAGAGGAGGAGGAGGAGGAGTGAGAACTACAGTTAAAACAACTAACAAGCATATTAATTCAACTAATTAATTTCTGAATGCTTTCCACGTAGACATCTCAGAGCTACGTGGGCAGCGCGCCCGAGATGCTGCATGTAAACTCCTTCTCTGATTAACATTGACGGTGCGGCTCCGCCTGCCTCTCACCGGCTCTGTATGCTTTGCACATAACTTTTTATATTTCCGCATTCACCGCACACACACACACTCCGTCTCTCAGGCGGGCAGATGATCTCCTGATAGCAAGTTTTTTTGTTTTTTTTCCCTCATATTTGAGTGTTTAATTGCTGATGTACTATCTGTACTTTTTTATTGGGGGAGTGATAATATAAGATGAACTTATATCAGTCTACAGTCACGACACTCCCAGCTTAATATTTATATATATAACTGGTAGATACGGCTGTAATAACTTCAGATTTTTGATAAGAAGCGATGAGGAATGTCTCTCTCTCACCTAGTTTTCAGGGCTAAAGGGTGGATCGAATAAAGTAGCCATTAAAACAACATCCCTCTTCTGCACGTGGCGTCTGATTGGTTAATTTGCTGACTTTGTAGCACCCGATACTCTAACAAGTAGGCTCATAAATATGCATTTTGCTCAAAATGCTTCTCAGTTCGCATTCATTTGAATCTCTGTCCCCTTCCCGAACGAGGCTGAACGGGCATGAAATGGTACATTATAGAAGGAAAATGAATGCATGTGAAAAGCCTCTTGGCAGATTAAGCAGGATGGAAAACAAATCATCTGCGTTTATTTGAGGATGTAGCTAACTACATGATAGTTAACGGGAGAGCACAACAAACGCGGACGCCGTTGGCTCGTGTCATTGGCTCGCAGTGTGACAGTGGGCTGGACGTGTTTCAGAGCCAGAGGGCAGTTTGTATACATTAGGCTGCCGTTCTCTTTTTTTCCCATTATGCTCTGCTAAGTGCTCGATTCCCTTTTTTCCGGCATCCATCACGCCAGTCAAAAAGAATTACAGCATGTACAGTATCTCACCTTTATTATCTCCAGTCAGTGAAGGTGCTTGGATCCTGATTGAAGGGTGCACTCGCGCTCTTCTGAGGCGTTTCTTTGGTATTTTAAAGATTTCAGCTGCCTTTTTTTTTTTTTTCTCCCCCGCTTTCTTTGTCTCGATAGGAAAAAGATTTTAGCTCACAGACACATACGTTCTCCTAAAAGCTTTTTTTTTTTCGAAAGCAATATCTAAGCTTTGACAGTGCGTTTGATTTTTTTGTTTTTTTTCTTTTTCACTCTCCGCTGCGCTAAGTGGAACTGATGCCGCACCTCGCGGTGTTTGGATTGTGTTTTGCTACATTAGTGAAATATGTTCTCGCTCTGCCTCTCCGACGCTCATCCCAACCTTCTCCTCCCGACAGAGTCATCACGTCTGTTATTACTTCACAGCGCTGCCCTCTGGTTCTGCCCGTCCATTATAACCCAGAAAAAAACTCCTCCGGTGTTTGATGAACCCCGCCAGAAACATTCTCGTATAACCAGCCACCGCTTCTTTTTCCAACTCCTTCCCTCCCTTTTTTTTCCCCTCTTCACCCACTTTCTTTATCTCCTTCATAATGTTCTTTTAATGGAATCACAGAACATTGCCTCTATCACCTTGAGACTTTTCAATCTTGTATTATTTTTCTCCTCAGCATTTTTTGTAATGAGATTTCCGCCCATGCAGAGCAATGGAGTACAGAGTTATTAAGAGAGCGAGTATTGTGTTTGGCATTAGTTTCATTGAAAGACATTCCGCTGCCTGCTAATATGCTCCCCCACCACCACCACCACCACCTCCCCTCCACCATCGCTGCCATTAGGAGACCAGAGATGAGGGGGATGCGAGGCCCCTCTTAAACGCTATGTGGGATAATGAAATCCTGATGTTCATTAATGAAACTCAATTAATAGACAGGAGGAAGTGGAGGCAGATGAGGAGGAGGACAAGAAGGGGAAGGAGAAGGAGAATAAAGTGCTTCTCCCCCCCTCACCCCCCCTCACCCGTTCCCGACATTCAAAAGGAGAGATATTAAGGGGGGAGTCGGCACAGCCCCCACAAAAAAAAAA
>CAEMYA010000103.1:1711674-1731730 GCA_903131615.1 Diplodus sargus | reverse complement strand
GCTTCCCCCCTTTTTTTTTCTGGATTGAAAGGAGGTGATTTTCTCATAGTTCGCTTCTGCTCTAACTCTCCTCTTCTTTCTGACCCTGACGTGCCGACTGCTGCGTATGCTAATGGCGCGCCGTTTTTCCACGACACAAGTACCAATTAAAGCGTGCAAGCCTTCCTGCATATACATCTTGAAATTGTTCGTGTGTAATGTTTAATTAAGATGCGTGTCAATCCAAGTCGGCGAGAGGAGTACACATGCAGAGAGCCGTACAAGAGTGCCTGCTGCTGATATCTACTTATTTGGGTAATGTGCGAGGAGAGCGCTCTCAGGGAGGCTTTTAGATTGACGTTCCACTGTCTGAAATGGTAAATGAGGTTTGAAAAGAGGTGTTTTAAGAGTTTGTTCTGCGCCATAAGGAAGTCGGGGGGTTATTTCAGCGCCGTTACACGACTGCTAGGGAACTGGTTCTACACGGCAAAAGCATTACACTTTGCCCACATCGATTCAAAGCACATCAGTGGTGGTTTCAAATGTACTTGCACGTGATACCAAAACCTGTCGACTAAAACCAAGACATTCTTTATGGCTGACTTCTGTGTGTGTGTGTGTGTGTGTGTGTGTCCTCAGAGTGGCGGCAGGGTCGGATGGCTCGCGTGGTGCTGCAGGACGAAGACATCACCACCAAGATAGAAAACGACTGGAAGAGACTCAACACGCTCATGCACTACCAGGTAAATATACGCTGGGAAAAGGGAAAAAAAAGGCCTCAGTCGGATGTTTTCCTTAATTAACTCTCAAACTTCTCTCTTTTTTTTTTATCGGGAAAGGGCTCATTTCAGCTCGGTCTCTGCGGCGGCTCTTGTTATGGAAATCGCAGCGTGTACCTTTGCAAACTTTGATGTTTGTTGCTCTTGACTTTTTTCTTTTTTTTTTAGGGAGCCAATTTTTCGGCTTCCTCATTTGCATGCCCTCGCCTGCTGTAATCCCAGTGACAGAATAGAGGACAATTACTGTACAGGTGGCAGGAGAAGATGAACCCTCAGCGTCTCGGCCGACACTTCTCCCTCCTCCCCGGAGAGACGAGTCAGGAGGACAGCGTCTCTCTCTCTCTCTCTCTGCCCTGTTGACTTTCCACTCCGGCAACAATTAGTCCCGCTGTGACTGTCTGCTTCTGTCTCTTCACATGCAGAACCTCGATTCATACCCGCTATCTTAGGTCCTGTGCATGCTTACCTGTGGCCTCCTGTTTAAAGGGCCAGATTTTTTGTTGTGTGACGAAACAACAGTGTTGACAATGTCAAAAATCTAACGGCCATGTTGCAGAGATGTCTCCTGGAGTTAGCACGCTAACCAGCTAGCCAAAAGGTTGTAGTCTCTCATAGTTTCCTCTGGTTTCAGCCAAATAAATCCTCAATTCGATGAGTGAGATATAAAAATGTTCCAGCTGCTTCATGCTGCCCGCCGTGACTTCTCGACCCTGAAGTCATAGTCCTGGTCAGAGACTGTGTAAATCACCTCAGTGCTGAATCCCCCCCCACCCGTCTTCAATCGCATCCATCAGCAAGTGCAGTAAAGTGAGCACGATGCCTCCTGTGGCTTTGGAGCTACTTTTCGAACTCTGCCCGTCTTCTTACAAGTGACACCTTTAACAGTAGAGAGCTAAAGAGCAGGGGAGTAATAAAAGGAATAAAGAAGGAGCAAGCCAGGCAGGGATGTGAAGGAGCTCCACAGGTCAGAGTCTTTCTCAGCCTGCTCTCATTAGTCAGCCAAGAGGGACCATCTGCTTAAAGGCTGCATGAGCCTCCGTTCCGCAGCAAACCTGGTCAAGAACAGAGGCCGAGTCTGAGGTTAGAGAGCAGGGCTGCGGCGCCAGGAGATGCAGCTCCATCAAGAAGCAGAAAAACGGGGACAAGGTCTGGTGAGGCTCTTGCCCTCGTGCCAGGGGGGGTCGTTGTGAACTCCTGCCCCCAGCAGAGCAGGCAGAATAATGTAACAGATGTAGGAGTCATTAGAAGAAGGGAACTCATCCCAGTGTCCTTCACACAGGACCTGGCACCATGCGGCTTTCTTTCCCCTTTGCCGCCCTCCTTTCTGTCCTCACTTTCATCCACTTTCTCAAAATGTCTCCATACGTTTCCGCCCTGTTTACATTTTTCGTATCCATTCCCCGTCTTGCTCCCCCACCTCGCCCACTGACAGGAAATATCACGCTGTTCGCATTCATTTCCTCCTTTTTCTCACTTCTCTTCGCCTCCTGGTCTGAGTGCCTCGTCTTCTCCGGTCTCTGCAGGGCTTTTTAATCCTCGCTGAAGCGGCGCAGTGTGTTTGCCTCCTCACCGTAATGGGCTCCGTTGTTGTTTTTTCCGCAAAATTCTTTACGTCACACTCTGTCTGCCGTCGTTAGCCGAGGGAGACGCCACGGGGACGCTCGCGTGTGGCGGCTTCGCTCATTCGCTCGCTCAATAGCAGATCTGAGGACCGCTATTGATCACTGATCTGAGGGTCCCTGCGTGGAGCGTAAAAGCTCGACGCTGTGCAACTTCAGAGGAGATGCCGGCGGGCTACGGGGGCAACACAGGGACTGGAAGAGGAAGAGGAAGAGGAAGAGAGATGAGCATGAAAGAACAGGGCAGTCGATGGTGGGAGAGATGAGAGTAGGATGGAACAACTTACACTCTTGTGCATCGTTACTGTTTTGATGAGCTGGCAATGGCCCCTGTGTGTGAGCGCGGCTGTGTTTTTTTTTTTTTTCTGCGACACACACCATGCCACCGCATTGGCAGCTGCGACAGCACATCTGGCTGCCTATCGCAACGAGGGAGCACAGCTCATTAGGCCCCAGAGTGAGGGGAAAAAAACTGGAGGAGAAAAATAGGAAGAGGTAAAAAAAAGGAAATATTGAAAGGGGACCTGAAATATGCGGAGTGAGACCGAGCATCACCTTGAGTCGTCGCTAATTCTCCCACAGCAGAGACGCAGGGAGAGGCATTAAAATTCATGGAGCTCGCAGCATCCCAAGAAACCCCATTGGCTATTTACCCTGCCACATGGGAAATAATGGTTTACATAACCTGGATATGGAAATACACACCTTCTCAGCTCCCCGCGACAGTAGAATTAAAAACATAAATGCACACATTTAGAAGTGAGTTCAGAATCTTTATTCAACACATTGGCATTCACCGTCGGGAGACTGAATTCCCATCCTCCCACTCCCGCTCCTTCTATTTCTGTATTTTTTCTCCCATAGATAAAGATAGAAGGGAGATAGCACACCCCATGCATGTGCACACACACACACACACACACACACATGCAGCACATGGCAACATGGCGCATGCTCGCGTGCAGACAAACACAAGAGTTGAGATAAAAGATTTATGAGATTGGAGAGTTTTTTTGGCTGATTGCTGATTTGGATCTTTTTGTAGTTTAATCTCCCGCCGCGTCAAAAGGGAGAAAAGCGTTTCATCACACCTTCCTTTTCGTCCGCCTCCGTCGTCTTGAGACTCGGTACCGGTAACCTCGCTCCTGCTCAGTGGCATCCGGGCAGCGAGCGGGGATCCACAGCCACATGAATCAGACATCTTGAGTCTCTGTGGAGAGAGAGAGAGAGAGAAAGGGCAGCATTAATAATTCTCATGAAAAGGACATTATCATGAACTGAAGATGTCACGCTGCCTGAGTTATTTATGATGATGCAAATTGCAAACAGAGCCGCGCTGCGTTCAGCGGATTACATTGATGATGTTTGACAAAGTGTTGATCTATGACAGGTGGACGCTGGCATATTTTTTTTTCTTCCTCCAGCATATTAATATTTGTTTGCCTCTTCCATTTGCGGGGACACACGGGCAGCTTGTGTGTTTGTCAGGGAACGTTATGCCTAATGCGCTGAGAAGTGACAGTTAAGGGCAGACCGCTCCCTCCTTCACTTTCGGCTCGGACTGCGTCAAAACTTGGAAAAGCCGGTTTGCAAACTTCCATCCCCTGCTGCTGCGCGCTGACCTCTGTCTGTCCTCTCCTCTGCGGCGAAGGAACAGAGAGCGCAGACACTGATGACCACACCAGGAGAGCCTGCCAGCCAGATCCTGTTACCCACCTTGCAGACATCACTTGGGGCATTTTGGGGGCTATTTTCAACAGACCCAGACACAACGGATACTACGACACCGCTATCTGTTCATTAATCTGATGATGCGGCTGTCTTGGCTCTCTGGTCCTCATTGTGAACCCGAATACAAATCTTGGACCGGCGGGAATATGATGTTTTTTTTTTTTTAACAAATTGTGTTTTGCATCGAATTAGAAAGACGTATTTGATTAATCCTGCACTGATGCTGCATCCTGTGCATCAAGTGTCCGCTAGAAACCCAATCGCATTGCAATGACACATTTCATTGATTAATACCCAACTTATATGTCATTGAAAAGGCAGGAAGATTGATGATTGAATGATTTATAGTTACCAAAAGTCCAGCAGAAATCGTCGACTACGACGTTCACAGAGTGCTTCTTTCTGCTGAGGTCGAGTGTCTGACGAACATTTATTTGACAAAAAAAAAGGAATCGATCTCTGTACGGGATTAGAATAACATCTTCAGCCGGTCAGTGGCAAAAACACGCTTGTGTTAGTGGATGTAACTTTGACAGTCGGAGCCCCCAGAGGATCACAGTGCAGACGCTGCAGCCTCAGCGATCCGCTGGAGGGGATCCAGAACTTTAGCTAAGTGTGAATCATTTACACGGAAACATGTAAATATAGGGGCCCAGATTTAATAATACTGGAATACAGATTTTTTCTTTATGCACACACATGTTCATCTTTCCATCGTGCCTGACGAGAAGCGCACATGTGCACGTGTTGTGTGTTTTCCAAGCCGCTGGGCAGAGTCGACAGGTTCCGATAAGCATCATGATCTGAGGGCACGAGTCCAGGAGAGCTGGCACAGACGGGCCCGGGACCAGGACCAGGGCTCTGGGTTGTGCTGGGGAAAGAAAGATAGGGGGGCTGACCACACTCTGCCGCGTGGTCCGCTCTGCACTCTCTAATGGAAGGTCTTATCGCAGGCAGGGCCCACAGCCCCTTATCACACCTGCCCACTATCAGCCCCACACTGGATTATCCCTGAAGGGCGAATCTGCACGCCTTCAATCATTTACTCTATCACAAGGACCCATCTCAGCTTCAGCCTCTCTGTCAGCCGTAAAAAAGCAGAGAGAAAGAGGGAGAGATGGAGGGAGGCGTAAAGGGAAAGAGGGGGGGAGACAGAGAGGCTATTTCATGCTCCCCAGAGAAAAACGTATCACAGGAATTGCGGTGGAATCTCCACCCGAGTCCTCGCCGCTGGTGTGTTAGACTTCGGTCCGAGCAGCGTTAGCCAAGAGGACGGAGAAGCCGTAGAAATTAGGCTTGGGAGAGCGGAGACAAATAAGGACGTGAGCTGAGAGAGAGACGGGTGGAAGATGCCAGTTGTTGGGCGAGGGGGGTGGAGGGGTGAGGGCACCACGTCGAAGACCGTTTGTCATTTCCCTCCAAGAGGCACCCGAGCTGCGTCTTTAAGAGGATTCCTCCAGATTTCATCCCCGGGTTTCAAGTGTCTCTCAAATGTGGCCAATAGAGGCCAGATGGCAACTCCAACTAATAGCACAGCAGAGATTAGTTTGGAAAGAGAAGGAGAAAGGGGAGAGGACGAGACTGAGGGAGGGAGGGAGGGAGGGAGGACGGGAGGCGGTTGGCTCTCAAGAGCAACGAGGAACTCTGTAAAAGAAAAAATGTCCATCCCAGTTTTTCCACCAGCTTATTTTCCAACAGGGGGTTTGGAGAAGAGCGCATTGGTGCGAACACAAATGAAAAGAAGAATTTCTCTGTTTTTCTATAGATTCGTTTGAGGTATTCCTTTTGGAGCCCGGCATTTGCCTTTTTGTTTATTTCTCCGCTGGAGGCTCATCAGTTTTTTTCTTTGCCGGGGTCTGAAGCAGAAATCCCTCCTCGGGGTGGGCTGTAAATGCCAGCCAACAAGCTGTTTGTTGTTCTGGCTTTTTTGAGAGAAGAAGTTTTGTTTTCTCTGTCTTCTGTGTGTTTTTTCCTAAAATGGGATGTTTTTTTTTTTTTGGAAGGGGAGGGTTACTAATATTACGAGCATTTCAAAGATGACTCATAGTTTAACTGCCATTTCGTGTTGAATTAATCGCACTGTTTGACTGGTGACAGATCTTTTTTGCTACGACGTGTTCTTGAAAAACATAGATTTTCACACCATCCTTTTTTTTGAATGTTGTCGTTTTTTCCTCAGCTTATCTGAAGTGACTGGAGCACATCACACGGGACTAAGAGCCCTTTGTAAATACAAACCACAGAGGGAGGGAGAGGATGAACCTCAGTGTCTGTCTCTTATTCATGACACGCCATCTTTTTTACACAGCCTTCTCTCTTTTACTTCCTCTTTAACTCCGACTCCATGCTGCTCTAATGCTATTATTATACCTCGCGTAGCCCCGTTTTTCTTTTAAGGGTGTGAAGTGCACACGAGATGAGACGTTCGGCATCTCGTCTCTCTCGCTCACTCTCTCTTTCCCTCCCTCTTAGCATCTTATCCCAGTTCCGAAGCTTACATCATGTCTCTAATGTTTGTGAAAGGGGGGGATGACAATGACAGTCATGTTGAGTACAGCCATCATGCAGCCACAGCACTCTGCTGGGCTGAAAGAGAAGCCACAGGGCTGCGGCTGAGAGCAGCGGGGAGCGCAGATATGACAGGGAGGGGAGGATGAGTTGCGTAATGGGGGCGTTTGGGATACGTTTTGCTTATGGGAATAAGGGCCTTACGTTCCCTCCACCCCTTCACTGTAACATTAACATTTTTCATGAGAGTAAACACCCATACGCTGTTCTAATTACAGGCGGGAAATCACAGGGGGTGGGTGACATCGTTTAAGATGTATTTCAGAGTATTTTCTTTGTTTTTTTTAGCAATGATAAGTTAAATGATGCAATCATGTGTTCAAGTAGAAGTACCGATCCAACTCATGTCCTCAAGTAAAAGTAATCAAGTACAGGTTCTGAAAAGTATCCCTCTGAGGATATTTCTACTTTCCATTTCCGTGCAAAGCTAACTGAACCTCACGGCGAATTTATATAACTCAAAGACGTTAAAGGTAGCTTAAAGGTAGAATCAGTAGGATTTGTCCCAGCTGTTCCTAAACGCACCACGAAGATAGTTGATTGTTGAGTCTCACTACCAGGATGTCAAATAAGGAGATCCAGGCAGAGAGCTGCAGGGTCGCTACAGATACGATGCTAACACACATCTTTTCACGCCAATCCAGCCTCCATCTCTGTTTCTGTTTTTTCTTTTTTTAGGTCTTTGTATCTCGTTACATCTGCCACGTGTGATATGAAGCGGTTGTAATGAGTCTTGTGATGTTGGGAAGGTGGCGTGCAATGAAAATAAGAAAGATTGCTAACTTTAATGCGTTAAAACTAAAGTAATCAGCCTGTTTTGAAAATGAAAGTTGTCAGAACAATGAATGAATAATTAGAGATACCTGAAAAATCTATTAAGTACTTAAAGTATTTGTACTGCATTACTTTCCACATCTAGCCTACTGCAATGACGCATACAGATTCCAAGTATGAACGCGGGGGAAGATCCATCGTTGAACTTGAGTTTTCTCATCCTGCTTTTTACGTCGCTGGCCTTTTTGTCTTTGCAAACACAGATACCCGTTTCATGGTTTGGCGTTATATTTTTCTCTTCGCAGGTGTCAGACCGCTGCGTTGTGGCTCTGGTGCCCAAACAGACCTCATCCTACAACATCCCCTCCTCAGCCAGCATATCCCGCACTTCCATCAGCAGATACGGTGAGTCAGTCGAACCAGCCTGCTCTCTTTCACACCCCGTGTTGTGGCATCGCCATTGATTGCATTGATTTAAAAAAAAAAAAGAAGAAGCCATTTGCATGTATATATTAGGCAATCATGGATGTGTCTGCATGCTTATTCAACAGTTAATCCCATGCAAATGTAATCATCTTGCTCTCGTTGCCTCACAGACACATCAGAATTTTTTTATATATATATATTAGTTGTTTCAGATATGAACAAAAGCCAAATCTCCCTAAAGCAACGGCTGGCTCTGTTTGGAGCTGCTCCTCTTCTTTGCTGCAGAAGGCCTTTCTGCAACCTTTGTGTGCGTGTGTGTGTGTGTGCGTGCGTGTGTGTGTGTGCGTGTGTGTGTGTGTGTGTGTGTGTGTGTGTGTGTGTGTGTGTGTGTGTGTGTGTGTGTGTGTGTGTGTGTGTGTGTGTGTGTGTGTGTGTGTGTGTGTGTGTGTGTGTGTGTGCTGCCATTTGCTGCACTGTCGAGGTCCAAACACTGTTGGATGGTAGCAGAATAAAAAGGGAGAGAGATGAAGAGGAGGGTATAGAGTAGAGCTGTTGTTTGATTATGAAGCCACGATATGATTATAATTATTATCTGTGCAGGACACAGTGGGCTGCTTGCACCCACATGTCTGTACAGTATATAAAGTTACTGTACACACTCGCATGCTAACACACACATGCTTCAGATGTGCCTGTAGTCTCTGCTGCTGGGCGCCAGATTTGGTCTCAGGCCAGACACACAAACACACACACACACACACACACAGCAGCAGCAGGCAACTTGTGATTGCTAATTATTCTGTGTGAATGATGCTTCACACAAACAGAAAAAGATAAGTGAGCACGGCCAATTATCAGGACTGCAGACAGAAAAGTGAACGCTGCCTTTAAACTGAAAATAAATAAATAAATAAATAGCGAACAGCATTATTGTCCCTCTAATTAAAAGTCTTATTTATGTGGATACCTGTGGATCCTCCACTTTATAACAACAGAGCTTAAAGGAACAGTCGTAGGGAAAAAAAAAGAAAATTGGGTAATTATCTGCTCGTCCCAATGCTGAGGGAAAGTTTGAAACGAGCTTCACTGCAAAACAGCGTTGCATCGTTCTCCTAATCTGGCGTATTGAAAGTCTCTGGAAATCCAGAGATCCCAAAATTGATTTGAAAATACATTATTTACACCCTCGATGCTCAGTTGCGCTCGTGCACCCACTTCAGCCGGAGTGCGCACTTTAAACTTTGCAGCTATATTGAAGATTTCGGCTTTAAAAAAAGGGGTGTAAATAATGTCTCTTCAAATTAGTTTGGGATCTCTAAACTTCTCCAGACTTTGATTAGAGATGAGCTGTTCGGAGCCATTGTATGTCTCGTATTGATTTGTTTTTGTTACGTTTTAAACCAAAGTTAAAGTCCCCGTCCACCTGTTTTTCTGTGAAGCTCCAGAAATGTTTTGTGGACTCTGAAACTTCACCCAACTTTTCCTCATCTTGAGAGCGGTTCCTGACTAAATATCAGTTTTTGAATTTATCCTTTAATCTGCAGTGTATGCATTTTAAGATGAAGACCTTCAGAAGATAACGGTGCACTCAGTCAACAACCGGCGTAACAAACATTAATAACTGCATTGTGTCGTTATTTGAACATCACAGCTCTTTGATCACGCCAATTAACTACCCTCAGATATCTCAGGCACGAGAGATATTCCCATCAATGACTGGCTTCACATTCTCACTTTCTTCTCCTCGCGATTCTTCCTGTGCCGGCGCTCAGGCGCTGGAATTGGACGTGCGTGGCATAGAAAGCGAACAGGCTCTGCTGGCATGTGCTCGTCCCTCATCAATCATGGGTTGGCACAGCAGGCACAGCTGCACCTCGACACCTGCTGATGGATTCATACCAATTTAACGTTCAACACTTAGCATCTTGACTCAATTTACACCACCGGCACCCCGTCCTTCCTCCTCCCCCCTCATTCTGGCCTTAAAACCAGCCAGGCCACACTCCCCCCTTACTGCTTGGAGCTCCGTCCTGCAGCAGGAGGGAGAAGCTGCCGGGCACTGCTTAAAGTTTATTGGGGAAAGAGCTGAATGGGTCCGGAAGGACGTAAAACCCAGTGACTGGATTAGGACGAGGTTTTTTCTCAATCCACCCTGCACACAGGCACATAAATTCATCACCCCCTATTCAGGCTCTGCTCCCTAGTGGCCACTCCAGAGGCCCAGGTTGGTGTTATTTGAAAGGTGTAAGTGGCTGTATCGGCGGTGAAAAAGCTTTTGTTGTTCACCTCGGCCTTTGAAGCACGGTCAGAGAGATCCTCATCGAGATCCTCAGATCCTGAATCTCCAGAGACCTCGCTTGCCGGGGAGTAGATGTCGGCTAATTAGGGAAACTGAAACCGGCATCGTTCAGACCGAGCGAAGAGCAAGGAGGCAGAAACTGGAGATGTAAGGCGAGACGAGGGGGGGCGGTGGATGTATGGATGAAGGGAGGGTGGCCTCGATGCTTAACGAATTATGGATCTTTTGATGCATTGATTAGAGTGCGACGGGGACGTTTTTTTTCTCTTTTTGGTTGGTACAATGTGGCGGGGGAAAGAGCCAATTATGAGCTCTTTAAAGAGGAGCCAGGCTCAAAGACGTATCATGTCAGTGAGGCAGGGATTATATAAAGACGGAAAATGAATGATAGTAGTAAATATCTAATGATTCATGACAGAATAGAAGGACAGAGGTGTAGCATTTTGGAAATACCTCTGTCCTGCAATCAGAGGAACAGGTGGCGAGGTCTCGTCGTCCCTCCCCGCTTTGTGCATTCGTTCATTAAGGCTTCCAGATTCAAGAGGGCCACCGCTAATCAACGCCACGCCAGGGACATTTACTTTGCTGTTCTTTGAAATTATCCACCACTGCAATTTCCTTCACAGCTCTGGCTTAAAGCAGCAGGCGGGCACGGAAGATTTGGGCTTTTTATAATGAGCTACAGATGGAAACGAATACATATACATATGCTCGTGTGAACGGGTGTGTGGGTTTGCTGTTGTAGGTGCGAGTGTGTGCTAAATTTGCACCTAGAGGATTTTTTTTCATAATCACACTCGTTTGGGCTTACTGGGAATTCTTTATCTCCCCTCGACAGACTCTTCGTTCCGCTACACGGGCAGCCCGGACAGCCTCCGCTCGCGGGCTCCCATGATCACCCCCGACCTAGAAAGCGGCGTGAAGGTGTGGCACTTGGTGAAGAACCACGAACACGGAGACCAGAAGGAGGGAGACCGAGGAAGCAAGATGGTCTCCGAGATTTATCTGACCAGGCTGCTAGCTACCAAGGTATCCCATCGTCTGTGGAGGCATTATCACGTGCTCGGTTCTCTTGGGTCAAGTCTCGTCTCCTAACCTCTGCGTCACTCTCCTTCTCTCAGGGTACGTTACAAAAATTCGTGGACGATCTCTTCGAGACGTTGTTCAGCACCGTCCACCGGGGGAGCAGTCTTCCCCTCGCCATCAAATACATGTTCGACTTCCTGGACGAGCAGGCGGACAAACACGGCATCCACGACACGGACGTGCGTCACACGTGGAAAAGCAACTGGTAAGACACAAAAGTAACAGCACATACAATAGAGCTGCGACAATTAATTGATCAGTTTTCATCTATTGAATTGATCTTCAACATGTTTGATAATTGAGCCATCATTTTGAGTCATTCTTTGAGAAAAAATGGCCAAAATCTTTTGATTTCAGCTCCTCGCACATGAACATTTTCCGGCTTCTTTAGTCCTCTATGACAGCAAATTGAATATCTTTGAGTTTTGGGAGGAAAAGGTCATTTTCTAAGTGAGAACGTCTCGAATGTTCAGATTTTTACCTCTCAAATTTGACTTTTTCTTGTTTATTTGGTCCTCGATGACATTTAACTAAATATCTTATGTTGTGGAGAAAACACGACATTTGAGGGGAAAAGGGGATGAATTGCTCAAGAAAATGATCGGACGACTACACAATACAGAAAATTACAGTCAGTTGCAGCCCTTACATGCAGAAACCCCTCACAACACGCCACACCTGCTCCGGTGTGATCAGGTATGGCACGCGTGATCTCCAAAGTGAGATTTCGTCTCTAACTCATTCTCTTTGTCTCCCTCCTCCAGCCTTCCTTTGCGTTTCTGGGTGAACGTGATCAAGAACCCGCAGTTCGTGTTCGACATCCATAAGAGCAGCATCACGGACGCCTGTCTGTCGGTCGTAGCTCAGACCTTTATGGATTCTTGCTCCACATCAGAGCACCGCCTGGGCAAAGACTCCCCGTCCAACAAGCTGCTCTACGCTAAAGACATCCCCAATTACAAGAGCTGGGTGGAGAGGTAGGAGCTGATGCACTTCATACACCATCCTGATCCCCTCTGTCACATCCTCTTACTGTAAAAAACCAGGGGATCTTTGGGAAAACTGTTTTGTAATTCTCTTTCTTCCTGCCTGCACGCATCAGCCCGATCTTGTAAAAAGCCTTTAGAGGGCGACTGTTACAGACATGCATTGTTAGAGAACGTGATATCGCGGCTCACAGAAGTCTATGGTGACAATGTAGCTCTCGGTCGAGCTGTTCGGTTGAGTGAGTGAGTGATGGCAAGTATTGTCCCTCACCTGCTTCCTCAGGTACTACGCTGACATCAACCGGCTGCCGGCCATTAGCGACCAGGACATGAACGCCTATTTGGCAGAGCAGGCCAGACTCCACTCGACAGAGTTCAACATGCTCAGCGCTCTCAATGAGATCTACTCCTACGTCAGCAAGTACAGCGAGGAGGTGAGTGATACGTACCTGCGCACAGACACATCAGCGCCTGGCATTAATGCAGCGAGCCTCTTCCCTTCAAGCGAAGCTCTCGCCAAAATGCAACCGAGGCTTTTTTTTTGTGAATGTACCCGAGTCAAACCTTCAAACCTTTTGTTTTCGGGTCAAACTCATTTTCAATGGGAGTGCTACAGGCACTTTTAAGGACGGCGACGAGTGGAACAAGCTGCTGCTAACATGAGTTGTTCAAAAACGCTCTTTTTAGTAACTCTGTGTACACAAACAATGTTCTTAATGCTCGTGTTCATGTGTAGAGACCCTGGTGATACAACCCTGGTGAAAAGGGCTTGACTCGTATACATTCACAAAAAAAGCCTAGGTTGCATTTTGGCGACAGTTTAATGTTTGCACGTTTGCGGGAGAAATCGCACAAAAAGTGGAAGGAGCGATCATAAGTGTGGTTAATTTTGCATTATGCCGGATTCATTAAGCTTTGGACAATTTACCAGGATCAGTTTTGTACAATTAAAAGAAATAAATAATAAAAAGACAAATAGCAAAGGGACTTTTAAAAAAGTGGTGGAGAAGAAGAAGCGTGAATCATCTCAGCGACTGCAACAACAGACAGAAAACTAATAGACAGAAAGAAACGAGCGCCGTGATTAGAAATGAACGCAGCATATTTCACTGAACAAAGGAGAGGGTGGGAAATTATGTTTTTCGGCAATTAAATTTGATAAGACACCATCTCCGTCCTCCACCTGCTCCGCACCGAGCCTCTGCTGCTCCAGTCTCATTCCACTCAAATCATCCTGTTCATGTTTTTGTTTGTTTGTTTTTTTAGTTTGCCTCTCTTGTTTTTTTTCTTTTCTTTTCTCTCTTCTTGTGTGCCACGTTAGCCGTCATACAAGCAATACAATAAAGGGGAGGAGTAGAAAGCAGCAGATCAGAATACATCCAGAAGATGTTAAAACAAAAAAAAAGTCTGAATTGGACAAATCTTGTTTTTATCGGAGCTGATGATGGAAGTTGCTCAGGAGTGAGACGTCTCGCCTCTTTGTCATCTCTGTTGAGAGCTGCACATGCCCAGTTCCCATCAGGTTTTTGTGACACGGAGGCGACTGATGATAATAATCTTTGAATTCAGTCCTTCTCTCAAACACAGCGGCAACTGAAAATTGTTTGAACGCTTTTGAAAAGTGCATCGAGCAGCATCTTCAACTTCAACTTAGCATCACGGTTAATTAGGGGGCAAATATTGGCGCGTCTGCCCGGGTGTGGTGTTGTGTTGTCGTCACCGCTGATTGGATCTGGAGTTGATGAACGGCCATTTGATGAGGGAGGAGAAGCCGACTGAAACCATTCACGTGAAAGTCAAAAGCCAGGCGTCAGCGGGTGTTGGTTGATTTGTGTGAAATGATCTCTTTGTGTTGCCTTCTCCTCTCTCTCTCATGCTTGCCTTTTTCATTCAGTGTCCCGTGGTTACATTACTGGTATAATTTCCCACGAACAGTTTATATAATAGCGTAACAGACAGTTTTTGTCTGCCTGTATTTCCGTGCAGCTCGGTGATCTCCTATAAATCCGTCCTCTGAGCTGCACGCTGAGCTCATCCACTCGCAGATTTTACCTGGAGGGCAGTCCCGAGCGCTGATTGCGTAATGAGCTGCTGCCTTAGACAATCAGCCGCTAATTACGGGCAGATTGCGAGAGTGCAAGCTGAACAAAAAAAAAAAAGGGCGTGCCGCTGCCCTTCGCTATGATGTGCGTATATATCTCGCCCTTCGGTGTGTCCTAGGCTGCTCGTAAGCGGCAAAGGTCAGCGAGGTCGGCCCGGAGTCTTCAGTAGACTTCCCCAAAGCCCAGAGGTCTAGTGAGACCTGAGCTTAACAAGGCAGTGTGTCTGATCTGTAGAGTAGAAAGCGAATGTCTACAAGCTCTCAGCGTGCCGCTCTGTCCTTTTCACCCGCGCTCAGTTAGAGTGGGCAATCTGTTATATAGGGCTCTCATGAGCAGAGTCATAGGCGACACACACACACACACACTGTCAGATCAGAGGAAGCGTAAAAAAAAGGAGGGAGGAAGATAAGGAAGGAAGAGAGAGAGAGAGAGAGAGTGCATTTATGGAGACATTCTGCTTCTAATGTCAGCTCCTCCTCTGGGAAGCATTAGCCTGACCTTTATGTTGGACCGCAGTATCTCTCTCTCTTTCTTCCTCGTCCCTCTCTTATTTCCTCCCTTGCTCCCTCCTTTACTGTACGTTCCTTCTCTCTTTTTACCCATTATCCAGTCAGCTGCCTCTTTTGCTCTCCATGAATCTCATGCGCTCGCCTCCGCTGCCTCTGCAGCTGAAGCTGTCTGATGCACGCTCGCGTAGAGACACGATGCAGACACGCTCGCTTCACACACATACAGTTTTTAACATGTAGCTCATCACGGCCGCAGTATAACCGCTGCCTGCCAGAGTGCAGTGTCTAAAAAAGGAAAAAACCTCAGCCGAGCGCCGCTAACGGCCGCTCACTCTCCGTGCGTCGGGCTAACCGGGCCGGAGCTGCAGCCTACTTAAATGGATTTGGGAGATGGCGATGGGAGCTGCACCTGCATACAGTGCTGCAGATTAATAATAGATTGCTATCAGGCCCGATGAAGAGGAGGAAACGCTCTGCCCCGGTAGCTGCCAGCCTTTAAGAGCACTTAAGCAGATGAGTGGAAGATGGTAGGTGGGCAGACGGATTGTGTGCTCTGCTGCAGGACAGGCGGCGAACAAAAGGTTTGTCGTGCTGCGGAAATAAATGAGAGCCAGAGGGTTGCGGACACGCCTTCCAAGTGTGGTTCTGACCGACTTGATTGCTGGTGATCGTTCTTACACGCATCACGATAAAATGTTTTAACTCCCCGGTTGTAGTTGCAGTGTAGAGTTTCTAGTCGTTCCAGCTGTTTAACAATAGCAGACGAACTCGCTTTGTGCTAAGAATCGACCTTCGTTTTCTGGAGAAAATCCAGCCCACTGCAAGACTGAATAAACCTGAAGCATAAAAGAACGGCTTTTAGGAACCGTATCTATTAGTGGGTTGTTTCACTTCACGAATAATAAGTTAAAGAAAGTTAGAGATAGTTGTCTATTGCCAGTTTGAGGTTGGAGGGTCGTAACATTATTTTTGAGGCCCCGTCTGTTTTTCCCCTCCTCACATCAACCTGCTGCTGTCTTTCTGACGTTGGGTCCTTATTGAACAGCGCTCATGTGATTGCGTTACGTCGCGGGTGCTCGATGCTTTTATGGGAGCTTGGTAAAAAAATCTAGTTTTTCTTATTGTGCACCTGGAACCTGGAATAACACGGCGAGCAATCAGAGGCGTAACACGTTTCCATCCCGCGGGCAATCAGAAAGTTTTATCTCATCTCATTTCACTCGCAGCTGTTCGTGTTTTTAGTTGACTTCGTCTGTTTTCAATCTCGCCCGTTTATTTATTCCTAACGTTTGACTGTTTTATCACTAATTCGTAGCCAAGCTTCCTGTTTGTGTTTCTTCTTTGCTGTCCGGGATCTTTAACTCTGCCAAGTTATGTTTAATCGCACATGTCCGCTTGTTTGTCTGTTCGTCGGCTTGTCAGCAGGATCGCACAAAAACTGCCGAACGTAACTCCATGAAACCTTGGATTGGATGGATTTCAGCCCAGAACAGAACTCATTAATTTTTTGGGTGCAGTCTCACTTTCTTTAGGATTGGGACATAGGGCTTTTTTTGACATTTTCAAGTTATGTCTCAGAGGATAATGCACGGAAAAAAGGTGTATTTAGGTGGCTGGTATCTATGAATGAGTACAAAAGGGGTCTGCTGGCTCTGGATGGAGGTATGCGCTCTACTGAGTGATATACTCTGCTGCTAATGTTGAGTAAATTAATGAAATCCTCTGAGTGATCCAGAGCTGGCCAAAAACAATGAATAAGAAAAGTCATTTTCCTGTATTTAAAATCATTGCAGACGATGCTTTTCTCTCCCACATTCATTTATTATTTACCTCTCACTTTATTGCACAAGACTGTCAATTCATTATTTTGTGTTAATAATCAATTATTGAGCCAAATGCTGCGTTCCAGTCGAGAGTAGTTTCTGAAAATCTGATCCACCAGAAGCCGTATTGCTGTCGCAGCGCTCGGCTCCACAGATCTGTATCGGAGGTGATGAAAACGCGGCGCGTGTCGTAGCGTTCTCTGCTGTTTTATATTCATATTAAAGGCCTCTGCCATGTGTGTCGGTGTCACTCTGACACAGACTCGTCCTGACAGGGCAGACACCAGATGAGAGCACGGAGGAGGAGGGGGAGCCTGTCTGAATCCCTTTTGAACCCGACTTGACAAATGCCAAACATACAAGAAATGGGCTCGGAAGATAAAACGGGGAAAAGGCTAATACACAAAATATCTCTCCGTGTTGTCAGAGACAAAGGGAGTGATGTAATTCCTTTCTTTTTCTTTCATGCGATGTCCGCATGAGAACCTAGATTCACAGGCGCTGCTTTACCAGGTCTAATCCTGTAACAGATGGAGATGCAACGTGTTTTTTTTGAGGTGTTTGATCACAGTTTTCTCTTTCCTGTACCAGATCACAGACGCCCTGGAGCAGGACGAACAGGCGAGGAAGCAGAGGTTGGCCTACAAGGTGGAGCAGCTCATCTCGGCCATGTCCTTCGAGAGCTGAGAGCGACCGCCCTCCTTTTACCGAGAGAGACAGGACCACAATCTCTTACAGGACCTCCCAGAAAAGGGGGTCCAGCATTACTTACCTCTCATCGTGGGAGCTAGAACCATGAACCAGACCTGGGACCTCTGTGTATCCACAGCCGGACTGACATACAGCTGCTTTAGTTTGTAATTCTCCCGCCTCCTTCCATGACGGCACCAGCTAAAGGGCCCACGGACTGAGACAGAGGCCCTGCAGCTGGAGCTGACACCGGCATAAGGAAGGGACATCAGTAGAGAGGGCAACAACATGGCTTGTATTTATTTATTTTTTCTTCGTTTCTTTTTTTTTTTTTTCTCAAAGGATATTTTCTCTCAGTTTCGACAGGAAATTGTATGGCGTGCGTGTGTGTGTGTGCGCGTGTGTGGGTGTGTTTGTGCCGTGCCGAAGATGAAGACTCCTGCAGGACCGCGAGAGCAAAATTGGAGAAAACGGATGCGTTCTCCAATCTCAGTCAGAAACTCTTCGTCTGAGTGTGAAATGGAGATTGGAAAAAAGAGAAAAAAAAGAAAATAAGGCGAGAAGCAGAAGAGCAGATCTCATGTCGGACGGCTGAGTTTGCTTTCAGATTTCTCAGATTTTTATTTTTGTACTTGTACATTTTGAATATTATCAGTTGCAGTTGCAGAAATATCCACCCGGGGGATCCCAGAAGTGTTTGTTGTATAAAGACATAAAGAGTGTAACGCAGCGTCGGCGCGCGGCGCGGCCGTCGAACAGGTCGCGGCCCGCGGCGGCGGCGTCTCTCGCTCCTCCCCCTGATGCTTCACTCGCAACACGGACGCTCCTCTAATCCAATCAGATGTGTACAGGAAAAAAAACAAACAAAAAAAAACATTTTCAACACTTGTGCTCATCATCTAAGAGTCGACGGAACTCCGCTCTTGGTGGTCACAGCTCAGCCAGCATGCTTGCACCTAAACTGAGGATCGACGGCGATGAAACCTGTAGTGTACGTAGGAGATGACCTTTTAAACGAGCATCGCTCCGGCGCCCGAGGCTTTTCTCTACAGTGAGGGTCATCTGTGTATGTACCGGTGGATTCTTGCCAATCAAGTGTATGTGAATGTACAAATGTTTTCTTTCTGTTACTATTTTTTTTATTTCTTGGTTTGTCTATTTGAGTTTTGCAAACAGAACGGGGGGGCTGCAGCCCCGTCCACATTTGCAGTAGCTCGTCAAGTGAACAACTCCATTTTTTTTGTCCGTCCTACCCCCCTCACCCCCCCCAGCCCATCCAAAACCGATATTTACCCCTTAATCACATTTTCTGCTAAGGAGGAGTGTGTATCGTCTCGCATCGTGGCTGTCAGTGCCGCCACTCGTACGGCACAGTATGTACAGCTCGCAGTTAGTGGAGACCGAGCAGGAGCGTCTGGTTTCTGTAGGCTAAAAAAAACTCTCCGCTGTATAACCACAGTTTGTATCTCTTTGGGAAACTTGATCAACTTTATGTGTACTTTGCATGCTATCACACATCGGAAGTGTTCCAAGGGTCCATATTTGATTTTTATTTTATTTTTTTTTATCAAGTGCCAATGAGTCATGCCAGACGTTAGCTGACGGGGGAAGATGTTAACCCGACCGCCGCCCCGTGTTCCTCACACAGACTAGAAGAAAAGCCCGGCTCAGCGCGGGTCCAGTTCGACCAAGTGCCAAAAGATCCTGTTCGTTTTCAAATTGTTCACTAATGTGTCAAAAAGGAAAAAAATAAAATAAGAAAAAAGGAAAAAAAAAATCGGTTTATGCTTTACAGAGGGAGCGACGCTCTCGTTTTTTTCAGAGTGTAGATCCGGTTGAAGCCGCAGCTTACGTAACTGGAACGGTGAGTGTTGAAACTCATGAAAAGGTACGAAAACACGAGCAGGAAGGGAGAAATGGAGGATCCGCGGGGGGGAAAAAAAAAACATGAAAAGCGCATCAGAAAATGAGTATGTTACGTGTCATGTGGCTGCGTCTCCTGACTTAAAAACCAAAACGTCACAAGCTCAAAGGCTGATGCAACATTTCAACCTTTGCGGCTGGATGACAACAAACTGTAGATTCCGTCCTCTGAATCGCTGAATTCATTTTTCTTCCGAGACACGTGTTGGCTTGTTGTTTACATCAAGTACTTGAAAAATAGGTATAGTATTAAAGGTTTGCACAGTGTGACTTCGGTTGTGTGCGTTTAGAGCATGACAAACAGCATTAGTGGGTGAAAGGTGCTTCTTTTTTCTTCCGTGGCCTTAGATTACCCACCTGCTTTAGTGTTCCTGATCTTTACGAGTCCTCGACTCGGGCACCGGTCCCTTTCCCGTGCTCCGGAGCCCGGCGGTTGCTTCCAGTGATACCCGGGCACCCGGCACTCCGCTGAGAACTGTCTCAGCGAGATAAAGTAGAAATAAAAAAAGGAAAGGTGAAGAGGCTACGGCCCGGCTCAGGCAAGACATCGCCTCGCTCAGCACCTCGGCTCGGCCTGAGCTGTTTGAAGAGAAGTGTCGAGAAACGAGGAGAGAGGAGGAGGTAGACGGAGAGAGAGAGAGAGAGAGAGAGAGAGAACCCCTTTAGCTCTAGTTTCCTGCTCCGGCTTTGAAGCTGCTCTTTGATCTGAGTCGGTTGTGTGCACAGTGTGATCAGGAGATGGAAAGAAGAAGGAAAAGAGAA
>CAEMYA010000103.1:1695791-1711087 GCA_903131615.1 Diplodus sargus | reverse complement strand
TTCTTGCATGCGTTTTAATTCACGCTTTTCAGTTCTGCCTGTTTATTCCATATCGATCCGCGCCGTCATTAGTCCAACCGCGATTCCTTTCCCATTTGTAAACGTCTTAAATCACGGCTGAATGCACCTTTTTTTTTGTGAAAGAGATTTTTTGTTTTTTTGGTTTGTCGTTGTTGTTACTCGATAGAGCTCGTTTCCATGCTGTATTTCTGGGACAGTTTTAATTCAGTTTGAACTGAGAAGAGAAAAGTTTGTTTACTCTTTCTGCAGCGCAGAATCCCGTTTGACTGCCAGTTGTGTGAGATACGGACAGATGCTCACGAACACAACCTCGTTTCAGCTCAAGCCGATCGCTAATCGAAGACGCTTCGTGCACTTTTTTTCTGCTCTCAGTGTAACGTGTTGCCGAAGAGATGCTGGTGTTGTGGGTTTTTTTTGATTGGCACGTGTCATTCCTTATACGAAACAAAGCATTTAATCAGCATTTTCTTTTGTTTTTGTCTGCTTTACGGCATCAGACTGAGGAATTGAGATCCAGATCGATGTATAACTCTCGAGTCAAAAATATCATCAAGTATAAAATGAGTATCCTTCCATTTTAAAACACATTGTAAACAAACCCTTTGTAGACACTGGAGTTCTGTAAAATAGTAATTACTGGAAACGATGATGATGACGATGATGATGATGATGATGATAATAATAATGGCTGTCTGTTCTTCTTGTTTTATAAAAGTGTTGTGAAAATTGTAAGAAACTTAAAGTATTTAAAAAAGGTTGTTCTCTTGTTTTTTTTTATTTGCTTTGGTTTTGTTATGATAATATATTATTGTGTACCTATTGTAAATATGAAGCACACCTATTTTGCAAGCCAAGGATTCACTTTGTACTGTTGTTATATATAAATAAACTTTGCTGGTTAAAAATTGCATAGAGCCAAAAAAAAACTGCATTTGTGTCTTTTTGTGTCGAGAGACCTTTCCCAGTACAGGCAAAGAGAAGAGGGAATGATACCTTCTCTCTCAGAACTACAGATCCCATAATGCTTTGCAGGGTATGAACAGGAAGTGCAGGTTTACTCAGCAACATGTGGTCTACAACAGCAAATTAATCAACTAAAGTAGATCAGGGCAAGTTTTCAAGAGTTAAAGGTGAGTAGATAAAGACCGAATCTGTTTTGGGTGAATTTAACCGTTCATCCTTATTTTGTTATCCTATATTTAGGCATATAAGCTAATTGGCACCATGTCAAGTATGCCGAATTAGCTGTTAGCTGTGCTTGTCTGTAAAGTACCCTTGAGTGTACAGACAACTGACTCCGTATCAATTTAATAATGAAGAAAACTTTAAAAATGGTGATTTGTAAGGCAAGATCTTGAGATATGAGGAGCGTGTTTTTCAAGGATTTCCAAGCAGATGTGTGGACATTTATACAAGACGGACACAGAAGATAATTATATCCTTGAAGAGTTAAAATCACACTGTATACAAAAAGGTGTGTATTATGTCTGTGTGTTTGGATCTGACTGAGTCATGGCTCCGAGAAAGGTTGCAAGGTTTTGTTCAATCTGGCAATCAGGCACCCGGGGGCGTTTTAAAGTGACTTCTAATGTCTCCATGAGCTGCGTGACACTCCTGCTGACTGTGTTGATCAGCAGGCCAAACCACAGTAACTCACCCACTGTTTTCAGGACGCCGGCACACCTTTCACCACTTGAAATCTCTGCCCTCAGGTGATGCCAATTTTGGCCCAACTGTCAGGCACATCCTCTGACTCCTACCCCCGCCATCTCTCTCTCTCTCTCTCTCACATCCCCTCTGGCTCCTTCATCCTCAGATCCTGCATTTCCCACTCACTTCCCCCAGCTAACAGAGTAACCCACGGCCCCGTAACATGCTGAATTGCGGCCGTTTGTCTTCATGCAGGTCTGTTCGGTCCAGACCGGGCTCGGCTTCTCTGCGCCACCGCAGCGGCTTCGCAATCGCATTAGGGTTGCTAATGGAGGAGTGGGTGAGTGTGTTTAGCTGGAATGAAATGGCCCTGAGGTCAGTGATTCCACAGCGGACGACTGCTGATGACCACTGAGGCACTTCTTGTCCGAGTAAACATTTGAGGAGAAAAAAGCAGATGAGTGGGCAGAGAGAGAGAGAGAGAGAGGCAGGAAGGAGCTTCAGGTGCTCATGTAAGCGTTACAGTAAAGTCCTCGAGCAAAACACTGAGTTTCTACCAGCTTATTCCGTAACAGCCGTCTCAATGTCATCCTGATTGTTGGCCGTTTTTCATCATCCACGCTGGGAGAAAAGAAATTCTGGCAGCCGTACCACCGTTTTGCATCACATGAATGCCTGACGGTGGCCACGGCAGATTTAAGTAATTTGTCCGTTCTACACGGCGGCAGAAAAGGTGTAGTCCGGCCCAAGCTGCTGGTCTCAACTTCCTGGTGCAGCCGGCTTCTTCTAGCAATATGTATTCTATATCTCGAGTCCCCCCCCCGGCCACCCCTGCTCCTGTATTTCCACTCGGGAAGGTCTAATCCCCGCTGCCTCTAATCCTGTACTGCTGAGACCAATTCAAATCCACGCGGGACTTAACGCCCTGTAATGCCTTTACAAGTAGTTGCATAAAGCTGACATCCCATTCGTTCTGGGTAGGATTCTCAGCCTGGATTACAAGGCAAATTCTGAAATAATTAATGTGAGTTGGCAAAAGAGGATGCCAGGGGTGATTTCAGACCCTTTTAGTTTTTTTTTTATTTAAGAATGGACGTGTATTAATTTCACAATGAAACAATCCCTGACCACCTCGCTGGACCTCAGTGCTTCTCCTCCGGATGCTGATAGTTCGCATCAAGGATTTGTAGATCCCAGCTTTGATTATGATTAAAGTTTTAGGTTTCCTCTTACTGTGGTGTCGGTAGAGTTGTACCTTTTTGGAGGTTAGATTTATGGACGATAAACTCCAGTTGTCCTTGACATCCCAAGCTGCTTAGAATGGAACAATGTGGGGCATTGTGAGGTGCTTCACACCGCACTCTATAACCTGCACTCCATTTATCATTTAAATCTATGCATGCAAGTCATAAATTGCATGTTAAAGACCCAGAATCAGTTATAGCTCCGTTTGCAAGGACAAGTCTGGTGATACGAAACCAATGACAAGACCAAAACCAACAGTGCATCTGTCTGCCACTCGGTACCATGAATATATACTTTGCCTTGATGGTTTCCAAAAACATCTGGGCACTGTAGTTTTTTAGCAATCTTTACTCAAACAGATGTAAAAAGCACATTTGTTGGGGACGTTAAGACGGTGTTTGTACAGAAAGATCGATATAAAAAAAGTGGCCATGTTGTTGATCATCATGAACAAGATGTAACTGCGATAGTCTGGCTTTTTCTTTTTTCTTTTACAGTTTACTGAGAAGTATTGTGGTCTAAGGTGCAAAGGAATGAGCTACGTCAGACTTTGGAGACATTTTTTTCATGGAGATATTTGACAAAAAATGGAGAAAATCACTGTATTTTCTACAGACAGAACCTTTAACAGTGTCGGTCTCATCTGATGATCCCAGTGTACATTCTTAAAGAGGAAAATCCAAACAAATCAAGTCTTTGGATAATATGATTGCTGTATTGTTCAAAATAAATGCTCATTAAAAAACATGTAAATCATCAAATTATAATAATCATGCATACCATGATAATGGTAACCGATGGAAAGTTCTGCGATTTCTTTGTAGTCCATAAAATGTTTCACAACTTAACAGTTTTGCTTGCGTACTCCCAAAAAACTCCAGTAGATGAAAGCGTGTTTTAAAAAAGATTAGAAAACAATCATGAAGAAAGTCTCAAGAAGCTCACGCACCAATCAGAGGTGGATTTCATTGTTCGATGTCGAGATTCAGTTCCCGTCGGTCAGTTCGGCAGGAAGAATCGTTCATATCGTTCGTTCGTTTAACGGTGAATCATGTAATGATCAGTTCTCAGCTCCTCGTTCTCAAACGGTCAACACAACACTGTAGTTCAAGGCAAATACACATCTGCAACCTCATGATTATTTGTACTTTTAGACAACACAACAGTGGATAATGTGTATATTCATGTATTGAAGGTAAGCCAAGTGTGACTGACTTGACTGAACAAGAATGATGAGCTACGTACAAAATGAAATGTTTTTTTTTTTTTTTCATGGAAACGGTTGCTATGCTTTCCTGTTTCTCATTGGCTAAAATCCTAGACTCAGCATACGATTGGCCGGCTCTCAGTCCTCTTCACCACTCTGATAACTAAAACAGTGAACAACACAGCGACTCATCTGTGAGAACAAAAGAACGAACGAGAGAGAAGTGAAACGTGGAATCAGGTCCGTTCGTTCGCGTTAAAGAGTCGTTCCTTCTAACTGACTCGTTTGCAAACGAGGCATCTTTAATATCCATTTGTGATGAGGCACACGCTAACACTTTTAGCCGTGCAGCTACAGTAAACATTTCTGCTTGAAAGACGGTTTAAAATAACGTCTTTTGAACTAAATCTGAGATTTGGGTGCTTCTTTATGTTGGTTTGATGCTTTCTCTTTTGTTTTTTTTAGGTTTTAAAACAAGTCCCCATCTACTTCAGTTTTTAAAGAGAGTCCTGCAGCACTGTTTTGCTTTGCTTCACCTGACTTTTCATCAGGATTGGTGTGAGTAGATAATGTTTTTCTTTTTTGTGCTTAACTGTTAAAAAAATCAACTGTGGGGGCGTTTAAGAGCAACTCTTGTGCTGGAAACCATCGAGACTATTGGCAGCCCTGATCTTGACCAGTTCAGGGGTCACCAAGCCAGAGATCATAAACCCAACATGCAGGCTTTATGTTGATGCATGCTACCCAATTAATAATTAGGTTGGAATGAAGGAGGTGAATGACCGAAAATGGGAGGAAGAGGCGGCCGACACGCAGGAGAAGGTGAGAGTGAAGAGGAGACATGAGAAGCAACACGGAGGCTGAGCACAACACGAGAAATAGATGCTGTAGGTTGGTGGTGGGAAGTCGGACGGAGGGGAATTTGCGAACGAGCGAATGTGAATCCAGGTGTCTGAGCTCTCGGCGCAGGCTCTATTTATAGTCTGGCTTCCTGCTGTAAGAGCTGTCAGTCTCAGCGTGCTCTGCAGCCCCGTCTCGCCTGCCCCCCGCTACCCTCGCTCTCTCATTAGAACTCCACAGCACAACACACGGCGAACACGTCGGTGGGCGCTCTGCATAATTCACAGGTCAGAGACTCGTTCAGCAGCATGTGTTAGCCTCGCGCCACACACACACACACACACACACAGGCACGAGGCACACATACAGCAAGTAATGTAATGTTTTGAAAAAGCAGCACACACACACACACACGAGCAAACAGGTGCACAGTCAGCAGGAGGAGGACGATGCGAACATACATGTTCAAATTTGAAAAGGGGAGCAGCACAGCTACCAATTAACTGCCTCTCTCATTGCATGGGCGTGAAGAAAAGTTTCACACTGACATCGAGAAGTTGCACTTTTTCAGAGCCTCTGTGACCGTTTCCATCAGCTGACGATCAGCGGCTTCTCCACCGGACGTGGCTCCTTTCCTGCTCCCAGAGATGCTAATGAGGCTCTCCCAGCAGGCCGCGCCTGTGACAGCCTCCTCCTGTGGTGTGTGGCCTCATCTTTTTTAAGCACCGCACAGCAAAAAAACAAAGAGGTGGGTGGCATCTGTTCGACCCCGGTGCCCTCCCCCACCACCACCACCACCCACCACCTCACCTCCACCTCCACCTATACCAACTGTGCACTCCAAAAAAGTGCAGGCGTAAGTATATTCCTCTGCTATGCAAATGCGCGGGGACATTAAAAAAACACAAGTGCACCCAGGAACAGGGTTGTGTTATGAATATGAAGTCACAGAACACACATAATTTGATTTTGTGCTCATGTTTCCTGAGCACACACACAGACACACACTTGCACGTACACACAGTGACACAAACTCAAATACCCTCCTGCTTTCAGGCGCGGGGTGCAGGTGAGAAACGCCTGCCAAATTTCCCTAGCTGGAGCACTCGTTTGCATATGCAGATGTTAATTACCACTGGAGCTTGTATGGGCCAATCAGCAGGCTGCTGGAACAGCTTGTGCATCTCCCTCTCTCTCTCTTTCTCTCTTTCTCTCTCTGTCTCTCCCCCCCCACAGGTCGCCGTTTCCACAGTTACTCCCCTGGCTGATAATAAAGATAATCACCTCCGATTTCCTTCATGGCTCATTTTCTCCCGCTCGCTTCTGAAAGGCCAGAGCGCCGCTGTCTGATTCTCCACGCTGAGCTCTTATCGGCACGCCAGGACCGTGGACTCGGGGGGGGTGCGGGGGCACCAAGTCGACACACCACCTGCCGCACACTCACCAGAGGGGGACAGATTCGTTCAGTCAGGGTCTCAGATATGGAGGGAGTAATGAGTGCGAGATTATCCATCCGGTATGGTGTAATTGTGGTTGGAATAAAGGGCCTGGATGAGAGTAAGGTCAGATCAGATGAGATCAGGTGATGGTTGTTATCACACGGGCTGACAGGGCTGAGCCCAGAGTGTTCAGTTCAAATGAAAGCAGGTTTCCCTTGAAATATGGACTTTGTCCACTGAAGCAATAGATAACATCCATCACAGGTGGATTTCATCGCTCGATGTCGAGATGCAGTTCCCGGCGGGAAGAATCGTTCATATCGTTCACGCGTTTTACGGTAACGGCGTTTAGCGGTGAATCATGTAATGATCAGTTCTCAGTGGTAGTGCTAACGGTCAACATAACACTGCAGTTCAAGGCAAATACACAGCTGCAACTTCATGATTATGTGTAATTTTAGACAACACAACAGTGGATAATGTGTATATTGACTTTGACATTAAATGTACATGTATTGAAGGACTGACTGAACGAGAACGATGAGCTACGAATGAAATGAAATGGGGTTTTTTTTTCATGGAAACGGTTGCTATGATTTCCTGTTTCTCATTGGCTAAAATTCAACGACAGTGTCCGAGACTCAGCATATGATTGGCCGGCTCTCAGTCCTCTTCACCACTCTGATAACTAAAACAGTGAACAACACAGCGCCGAGTCTGTGAGAACGAAAGAACGAACGAGAGAGAAGTGAAACGTGGAATCAGGTCAGTTCATTTGCAATCGAGCCATCTTTAATCTCCATCAGAACGGTTTATTCTAAGGCCTTCATGGTGGTTAGAAATGACCAAAAGGTGTTTAACACTGACCTGTAGGATCTGTATTCATTTCAAAGCAACAAAATCTTTATAATACTCTTATTATCTCCTTTATTATAATCTTTTGTCATGTTGCACACTGCATATCCACCCGACACCTCTTAAAGCGAGCCATCTGTAATGGGCCCGATACAATAGATCCAATTCCCGCTCTCTGTCTCTCTCCCGCTCTCTCCGGCGCCCTCCCTCCTCTCCCCGTTTTCCCTGTTCTTTCTCCCTCTTCGCGCTCCCCCTTCCGAAATCCATTGTCCAGATAGAAAACGTGCCTGGGATAGCAAGGGCTCGCTTTCGGCACACTTCTTTGAGAATTATTTAAGGCTTAGGAGTTTCTGTGAAATGAATATTTGATGTGGAGGACCTGAGCGTCTCCCCCGACGAGCCCAGAGCAACACTTCAGAGAACGACTGGGTTGAGGTGTATAGCTCTCTGCTTCAAAACACACACACACACACACCTCTCATCCCATCCCACTCATCACCATACCCCCTAAAAACACTCCAGACGTTTTATGGCGGGTTATAGAATCAGAAGGTCTGCGTCGTAACGTCTGGAGGCTGACTGGATGCAGGTTGACTTTTCTTATATTCCTGCCGTCTTCCTTTCACCCACTGGCTTAGTTTCTTCAAGGTCCCTCACAATAGTCAGCGTGATCTTTCCTTTTTTTTGTCCTTTCTGGCAGGCATTGCTCATGTTCTCATTCCAGGACATGTTGACAGGTTCATGACATGGCATTAGTCAGATCCACATGCTCTCCATGGCAGGAACTAAGGGGAGGAAATGCAACTCCGGAGGATATCTTCATTTATTTTTCTGCCGCCACAAGAGTGCAGAGTTGAGTCGTTGAGAGATCTCTCTCCCCTCCTCTGTGACAGGCAGGAGATGGGTTTTTTTTTTTTTTACAAGCCTGGTCCTGCAGTGCCATCTCATGGTTGGCTGTGTGAAGTGGTCTTGGTGGTCAAAGTCTAATTCCAAAGTAAAGAGCACTTGAACTGTTAACTTTAGCTGGTTCAGTAAAAAGTCATCTGGTCAAAACAAGTGGATACAAACATGTCTCACGTCTGTTTCAGCACAAGTGGAGTCTTTTTTATTTTTTTTTTAGGTTTTAATGGGGACCCCCGGGACCGCAATCTCCCAAAGTTTGGCAAAAAATGTTACAACTGGCTAGAATTACCGAGTTTCATACTGAAGGACCACTATTACTGCCGACAGTTTGACTTATGTGAAAGTGCTCCAGAGATGAATCGAACAGATACATGTAATGAGAGCCATCTGGGCAGCAGGCACTCTAATGAATTAGTCCCACAGACCCTATCTGGCCATATGCTGCCAAGAACACACACGGTTTATTACGTACTTAACGGGATGCCAGTGATATATCGCGGCGTTGCTCTCGTCTGGTATCATGCGAGCAGCATCTTTTTTATCCCGAAAAGTCCTGAAAGTTTAGCATTTTCATGGACAGGATATTAATTTGAAATCAGAACAAGGGGCTGTTTGCAACATGGTGAGCAGCGCTGATGGAATGTCACGGTGGAAACTCCTGATAAGTTTGTTTTTTTGCACGGTTGTCGTGAACGAATATCTGAAAAGTTATGTAACTTTGGACGTTCAGGGCAAATCAGTGGTTGCTCAATATGATCGCAAGAACTGGAATTGCGAATCAAAAAAAATGCAAGGCAGTGAAGTATAACTTTTGGGGTTGTACTTAATGCTTTTGGCATCGATATGCATAAGATACACGCATAGAAAATCTGGATGGAAGGATTTTGAGCTCCTGGGGTTATGAATGAGATTCTCCGAGCACCAGAACGCTCCCGACCTTCACAGCCCTCTCAACCTTGAGCATAAATCGCTTCAAGATGTCTGCCGAGCCACCCAATCAGAGCCAATTACGGCTAGTTACAGGCCTGTAGAGTTTGCCCTCTTCGAAAAAACACAAGCGAGGGAACACGATGGGAGCTGGGGAGAGAGAGAGAAAATGGATGCGTGTGAGAGTATTCTTAACTCTGAGCAGAGTTGCAGCTTCCCTCGCTGTGCTGTGTTTCTAATCACATGTGTCCAAAGACTGAAGAGTTTTGCATGATCGCCTGCTCACGAAGCCCGTCGTTGCACAGCGGTACGTGCGTGCTCTCTTTGCGTTGGGCTGGGTCGAGCACGCACCATGGGATTGATTTTTATGAACAATAGGAGCAGCTCCCTCCAGAGGGGGAGCGCTGAAGAAGAAACATCTGTATGGCATCAAGGCGACGGAGAGAGTGAAGGAGCGTTTAAAGGTGGGAGGAGGAGGAGGAGGAGGAGGAGGAAAGGGAGGATTTTTTTTGGCGTCGGCCTCTGGTGTTTTGGAAAAAAGTGCAGCAACGCAGACCTCTCGATCAATACAAGCGAGCAGGCCACGCATGTCAGAACTAAATGAATAAGAGATGGAACATTTCTCCGACTCGACAATAGACTATCAAGGCCGTGTATCAAATATTCAGTTTATTCCGCTTCCTGCAGGGAATATTCAGAGGAGTTTTATGGGAAGATTGTGTTAACGCAGAGGCATTCTTGAGGTTTCCCAGAACATGATGTAATTACAAGAGAAGGTTGTCGAGTTAACTGTTTGCTTCTGTCTCATCTGGCGTTCTGCTTCCCTCGACAGGACCGGAGATAATGTCACTGTGACATCACGTCCTGAGAGCTGTCTCTGCGGCTTCAGGTTTCGTCCTTGATATGCTCTACGTTGATCAACTCTGCAGAGGTCTGGGCTGTTGAGTTACACTGAACTGCTGCCTTCAATTTGTCTTCCTGTGTTGCTCTTTTCCGACCCAGATCCCTCGGTGCGTAACTGGACCCCGGTGCTGGTGAGGAAACATGCGGCCAGGTCTGTCCCGGTTCACACGGTCTTGTGCAACAGACGTGGAAGGAAGGTCACCAAGACACCACAAGCCACGAGGTCGGGGGAAGGTGGAATACGAATACATTTCCATGTTTGTCTTTCATTGATTTCAGGGTCATCTGTGGGTCTGTCTGCTCACGTTCTGGACACACAGGGCAGCTTAATGCCTGGCAGCGAGGACTCATCATGCACAGGGAGAATGGCAGGAAACAGAAGAGGAATTTTAGACGTGGGAGTGGCGATGGACGGGCACGTCAACAGGATGACGAGGGAGGAGAGGAGCCCATCGGGCCGAGTCGACGGTGTCATCACACACAGAGGGAGGGTTTTTATCACGGTTTCCTCCGCTCCATCGGTCAGATTGTTACCGATGACCGCGCCGTGGAAGCCTCTCCAAACAAAACCACCGCATTCAACCTAATCCACTGTTTGTCGGCAATTTACTCTTAACAGACTGATCGAATTATTGTGGCACGGATCCCAGAAGATTTCAGATGACCTCACTTTGAGCTCCTCTAATGGCATAAAGTCATTACGTTCTCCTCGACTTCTTCACAGCTGCCAGTTAAAGACAAATGACGAATCCACGTTAAAGGGGAGTTCTGGTATTTTTAAACGTCTGCCCTTTGTTGATGTGTTTTGGTGTGTAAGTGACTAATGGTACAAAAAGTTTGGGATCAGTCCAGTGTATCACTTTAGCCACTCAAAGTAAGTTCACTGAACTTGAAGTGCTTGTTTTAGCAACTGAACAGCTCAGATTGACAAAATGGATATAAGACTTTTTAGTTCAAGAGCAATATAATAGAAACAGTCACTGCATCACTCTCGCCAAATGCACCAGACTCCATTTGCACATACACCAAATTTTATCCCCGTAAAACACACTTCATTAAAACTCGACAGGAACATAATAAAATTAACCAGAACCATCTTGGTTCGTCATTCCACCGTTCCAACAATCATCAGCTCTGGTATGGTGAAAATTAAACCTGGTGAACATGTCGGGAGGCAAGAAAGAGATCAGAGAAGCAGCCACAGTATTTCACATCTAGTACAGTGATCTGAAGGTATTCTTATGAGTAAATCAGAGGTGATGATTGTTAGGCACGCACGATCCAACTTTTTCAGGCCTGATACCGACGCCTGGGCTTTATGTATCTGTCGATACCCGATATCGATCCGATACTGTTGTTGAATTAATAATAAACTGTATACCGGTCTCGGAAAATTCTTGCGTGATGGAAGAGAGTTCCTTGGCTGTAAGTATTCCATCATCAGCCATCATCTTTAACAGCTGACATTGGTCGAGCATCTAAAACAATGAATTGTAAAACTTTCTGTTATTGCCGATGCTTTCAAGCTTTCCATCGGGAACTTTTCGCATTAGTTGCTGGGCTGTACTTTCTCCTGCTCCTTTCGTTTTGTTGAGCTGCAGGAATTCGATGTGCTCCTCAGCATGCTGCTTTTGGATGTGCTCGATTAAATTAGTAGCATTGTACTTTGCAGTACTCCCACCACCCCTCGAAACATTTACTTTGCAGACATTGCAAACGGCCGTCAAACTAGTCGGCGTGGCAAGCGTGAAATACACACAGCCGACTCTTTGGCTCGCTCCATGTTGCCTAACGGAAAACTCAACTCTTCCAGCATGCAACACACGTGCAGCTGACGAATGACGTAGGATGTGCTGCGATGGAGGGAAATCCCGGCCCATGGATCTGTTGATTTTTCCGATCCCAGATCCAGATATTTTGTCAATATCGGAGCCGATATCCGATGTTAATATCGGAGCGGTGCACTCCTAATGATTGTTAAGACAGAGGTCTATATCTGTACACAACCTTTCCTAAGTTTTGTCAGGAAATTAGAATCCCGATATGAACAAGTTCTTTTAGTGGACCCGAATAAATATATACAATTTCTAAAAGTAAGTGACTGACTTTTACATTTCTTTGTGCTGCAAATTTCTATTTCATGTTGTGAAAACTCTGTGCTTAAGATCTGGTTAGGTTAAGGCAGACAAACCGCTTGGTTAGGGTTAGGGAACATTTCTTGTTTTGGCTCTTAATACCCGGTTTTGTTGACACAAACATGGCTGGAAGTTCTCCTTAAAGGTATCCAATGGTGTCGCACTTACAAATATTGAAATACGGTCTTGCGGTCTTGCGGTCTTGCTGTCTTGCTGTCTTGCGGTCTGCGATCACTGGCTTGGCTACAATGTGACACCACTACAATCCTGTCCATAAGGTAAGATGGACTGGATGGTTGTAGGAAAGTGACACATACAGATCTGTTCGTATCCTTGCTTTTCTAAAACACTTACTAGCAACATTTTATCCCGGTGACCAGGCTGGGACTCGGGACTTACTTTGACGGTCGAAGCTGCCCTCAAGCCATCGCGGCCCGTGTCACGGCTGCCAGCTGAGGCGATCCGCTGAACCAACTCCAGAACCAGTCATTTGGAATTGGTTCGCTGGAACTCCCCTCACATAAAACAAAGCATATTTGGGCTGAAAGCAGGGATTAAGTCACAAAGCTCAATGGATACAAACTAATAGAGCGCATTCATATAAAAACCTCCCACTCAATTATTTTTGTCTCTTAGTATTCGACACATGATATATCGTGACAAGCCGCAGCGCAGAAGAGGGATATCTGGGTGGAGAGACAGATGAGGGGAAATAAGGCCACCACCAGGACTATTATTGGGCCAGGACTATTTATTATCCGCCAGCTTTTATTCAAATTCATCAGTTTCAGCAAAATGTGAGCGTTTAGTGTAACCAATATAAGCCCTGTTAATGTGGTACAGTAGCATGTCAGACACGCTCCTACGATAGCTCCATCCAGCTGCCTCCAAGAATCACAAAACCTCCTAAAAATGAACCCAAACAGGTCCCCGAGGGTCAGATTCTGTGCTAGCATGTGCTGATCCTCGTGATGTCCCGCAGTGCCCCCCCACCATCTCGCCTCACAGAGATTCTTTGTGCATTTCAGCCAAAATAAGTCAAATGTTTGAGATGAGGAGGGTGACTAAAGGGGCGGAGGGGAGGGGAGGAAGAGATACAAGTCGAATCTGCCAGGAACTCTCCCCTGCCAGGCTGAGCTAATCAGGATTCTTCAGCTGTAAACAGACACATGCTCCACATTCAAATAAGTGTTAACTGTACGGCACAAACAAACATCACGCCAGAGGGAGAAGTTGGAAGACGGATGTGAAAAACATGTCGAACATATCCACATATTTATATCACTCTGTCCCGATTCGCTGGCCTTTTGCTTTTAATTAGGTTTTCACTCCATCACGTTGCATTTATTTGTGTTTACACCCCATCGTAATGTTTCCTAATAGTGTGATAATGAGAGAAAATTGCCATTGGACAGATTGGCAGCTTTATTCCCATCGGACCAAATGGAAATATGTTGATAACGGCTTTCTTTACATTTGGCAAGCAGTGTCATCCCAGCATATAAATCTTAAAGGATAAATCCACCAAAAAATACAAATTCCTTCATTATCTGCCGACCTTCATGTATATGGAAGTTGGTTGAAGTTTTTGTCGTCCATAAAACATTCCTGGAGCTTCGCAGCAGAACAGCAATGCAGCGTTCTCCTCCAAAAACTTGTTTTAGAACGTAACCAAAAGCACTGAGAATAAACAGACGATGGCTCGATACTGAAAATCTTTACTGTATAATAAAATGTGTGTTTCAAAACAAGTTGGGTTCCAGGGGCTTCTGAAGACGTTACACCAAAACAGTAGTATGGAGCCATTTTGTTTTATTTCATTATAAAAATGTTTTGGTTGTTTTTTCTTTTTTTCTATTCAACTTTATTTCCCAGCCAAGGGAACTAAAACAAAAGTCCTCAGCTTATAAATCTCTTCAGGAGAACGCTGCAACGCTGTTTTGCTGTGACTACAAAACTACAGCCGACCTTCCATCAGTGTGTGATGGATTACACAATGACTGAATTTTTCATTTTTGGATGAACGTAACCTTTAAGAAAGCAGAGCTATGTGAAGTAGCGAACTGACTCACAGCCAAATGCATGTTCAAAATACAGTTTGTAATATTGCAAATGTTTACGCATTGTGATCAAAGCAGAAGTTTAAATTCTAACCGTAAAAACACTCAAATCTTACTTTGAACCTTGTTAAATCATTGCGTCAGGTTTATTAAACGTACACAATGTGATTTCCAGGGTTCTCCGAACAAACTTCTAAAAAGCGTCTGCTCTGAGACGCACAGGGTGACCAGCGGGTGTGCCCCGTTCCCAGACAGCCAGCCTGATCCTGGCTTGAATCAGTCACATATGGCTGCATTGTTTGACATGCGAGTCTCCAGGCAGTCCTCAAAAACCCAGCAACGGGCCTGCAGTGCTTCCAGATGTGGCCCGCCTGGATCTCTGCAGCAGCACATGTCCAAGTGAACATGGAGCAGCGAACACACTCCTCCAACGCACCGCACATCGGCGCAACGGTTTGTTTCTTTCTGCTGATGTGGTGCGATTATGAAATAGCATGTGTCCATGATGTCAGCGTGTGTGTATGTGTGTAAAGGCATTTTTTTTTTAAAAAGGCGTGCACAGTACGTGAAAGTGTGCATGTGTGCCTGTGGTTCAACAGATGACTCACTATGGGCCGTTAGTCATCTGTCCAGGGACGCACAAAAGCCTGGGCCAAGTTGTGTCTGACGCCATGTGCTTTTACAGGCCTCTCAGCTATGTACACAACACGTAGGAGGTGGGAGGAGCGCTTCCTGTTTACCAGGTGCATCTTCACTGCAGATAATTAAGACACAATCAGCTTCTTCAACACCTTTTTTTCTGCAAATACTGCCAAAGTCAATCTAAAGCCTTTTTTCTGTTTTTGGAATTTGTGTTCACATCAGGGGAACTGAATCCGTAAGTTGTGAGCCAGCGTTCACTTCCTTTTCCACTGGAAACATTGTGTATTTGTTTCTCACCTACTAGAGCATCATCTGAAACTTTCCCAAAGTGTAACCACAGCCCCCCCCCCCACAACATCGCAGGAACCGTTGAGCCACAAAAACACAAGCCGTCAATAACAATAAACATGAACAGGATGTGGAGTTTCACCCGCTATCATGTCATCCTGGTGCCTGATATGCATGTGCA
>CAEMYA010000103.1:1681179-1695504 GCA_903131615.1 Diplodus sargus | reverse complement strand
GAGAAGGATGGCAGGAGTTCTGCTGCTCTGCGCTCTGTTGCTCAGCAGTGAGTACACTTATGGTTATTATTTACAGTCTCCTCCTTGTGCAGCCTTGATACGCTCCATATATGATTCTCTCTCTCCTGAGAAAAGTCATACATCCACATGGAGTTTGATGAAATGTGTGGAGTTGAATTGTTTTTGCCATTCTATTGTTTTTCCGAGCGTTTCCAAACATTTTTGCGGGTAGAATTCTGTATGTTTTGCATCCACAGCGGCTTTTAACGAACTAGTTTTTTTGGGGGGGGGCTTCTTTGATGTGTTTCACCACGAGGCTGCACACAGATGCACAGAAACATGGTGAGCTGCCGACACAAACGGCTCTGCTCAGCAGTGGGGAAAGAAGTTGCTATTGAGGATAATTACACTTCACATCCTGCAGTGCTCCTGGCTGGAGCTAATGTGTTGTTTGAACCAGAATTTAGCAGCCTCGAGAGAGATGAATGTGCTTTTTTTTATGCTTAGAATAGGAACACTGTTGCGCGGAGCTATATGTGTGACTGTGAAGATACTTCATGCACACATACGAGAGTGTGTGTGTGTGTGTGTGTGATCATGTGGACGCACTGGGCAGTCCACTCCAAGTCAGGCCTGATGCTAATTGCAGGGTGATGTATGGCCTTGGATGGCTCGCTCGGTTGTAAAGCGGGACCGGTTCTAGTTCGGCCCGGTGTAACGACTTCTGCAGAGCCATCAGGCCCCGTCTGTGAGTGCATGTTGAGGGGGGCGGCGAATGTTGCGGAGTGACCTCGGGAAGCACTAAGGAGGAGTGTCGTCAGTCAGTTTGATGAAAATAACCAGGGGCTTACTTTAAAAGGGAAAACATCATGAGATGGCGGAACATGTTGGTAGTTTGCACAGTGAAAAAGGCGCACGGCATACCGTCCGCATCAGCAGCCACACAGATGGTAATTAGATTGACATGGAAATCTAATTACTGCGGGCACTCCCCAACAAGAAATTAAAGACGCCATACAGGGACGACATCTTACAACGACTTAATCAACCGTGTGTTCTTTTGTTTATGAGTGTTGTTGATTGAGAAACAGCTTTGATGCCGTCTTATTATCTCTGTAATTAAGAATTAGTTTTTAGCCATTCATTACTTTGATTACTCATCTCTTTTTTTTCCAAATGTGCACGCAGGTAAATGATCTAGAATAAAATATTTCCCTGTGGCACACAAACCTCTTGCCTCTGTTTTAGGATTTTAGCAGAAACCTCCTGATTTCTTACTTTAAGAATATCACGAGGGTGTCGCCTCGAGTCTGTTGACCCGTCCTCATTCTTCAACCCATCCAACAGCAGTCCTCCCATCACACCGACCTGAGACATTGTTGACACCTGCGTCCACCCGGCACGGCGGTGTGAATTTGCAGAGGCGTGGTCACATATGGCTCCAGAAAACAGGGAAAAAAGAAGAAGAAAAACCCTCTTGCTTAAACATATGCAGTGGTTTATTGCCTCTACATCCTGCCCTGCGTCGATCAGCTGCGTACTCGTGAGGCTATTCCTGTTTTTGTTTTGATACGATTTGCACCAGCAGCCGAGTCACAAGAGACGATCTGTGTCATCGCCGACTCCTTAACAATATAGGACTATGTGGCCGCTATATGGCTCAAAAGGGTCTGACATCAGTATTCCTTTTCATTCCCAATTCCCATCATTCCAGACTTCATGTTTCACGCTCCACTCTGGATGTTTTGATCTACATAAAGAAGACTCTTTGTCGAGTCACTCCTTCCTGATGAATACAGAAGTGTTCCATTGCGTCTGTCTTACTGCGTATTGTTCACATTGCGTAATCGTTTGATTGGATTTGATGGCAGTGATGTCATTAGACCCACAGGCGCAAATGGGCGAGGCAGCTGAGCTGTCTTTAAAAAAACATGCTTTGTAGTCGAGCCTGACCAGTAAGTCTTCTTCTTTGTCTGATGTTTAAAGGAAAATATGCTGTAATGGCATTATCTGAAAGGTAATTTATTCTAATTGTGTTAATCTAAAGTGGCTAAATTGCATTGTGGGTAATGTAGGCACCGGGCTTTGATGTATGGTTGCTGATACTTCTGTTCCTGCTGTATTGATTCTGATCTTTTGTTTTAAAACAATACATCACGTGTCTAACAGTGGAATTATAGGAGTGTGCTGCTGGTGGCCTGGTGCCTACATTACCCACAATGCAACTTAGCCACTGGTGGGACATCACTGGAGGCTATATGTCAGATTAGATGCAGCTTCTCCTCTGAGGCATCAGAAGGCTTTATACCTCTTTGTTTTCATGTATGCAGTAGTGCTACCTAAGACCTGTAAACGCACTTTAATGCGTACAAATTGGTGGCGTTACCCTTTAATAGCATTTGCAGCTGCGTTTGGAGTTGGAGGTCAGAAACACTGATTCTGCCAAAAAGGATGGGCGGGATGGAGGAGAGACGGGATGAGAGCCTTTGATGCTGCTGATTACTGAACGTGTTTGACTGCGTTTATCAGAGCAAACATCCTCGTCATATATAAGCAGGCCAATCAGCCGGACAGCTGGGCAAACACAGTCAGTGTTGTGCTCCCACTTCTCATGGCTGTCATTCAGTAGTTATGCAGGCGTGCAAATATGTAGCGCTTAAATGGGCACGGGCTGCGAGGTTGGGATGATGTCATCCAACGCCCTCTTGGACTACGTTATAAGCCGTCTCTCTGCTCGAGATTTTTCGAAGGAGGGGGGGGAAAACCCGAGCTTTGAATCTCTGCTCTGCAGAAGGGGAAAAACATCTTGTCCTGCTCCACAAGGACTGTTTATGTTGCTAAGTCCAAGCTTCAGGGGAATCTGAATGAGCTGTGACAATCGCTATTACATTTTTACCACATTAAACCGAGATATTTGGCTCGTGGTCGGGACATTCCACGTTTTTGTGGGCATGTATTTGTGCTGGATGCAGGAGATTGGATTTTTGCCAGAGAACATCAAGTCTCGATCCTATAGTGGAATGAGCGTGATGTTATTTTCTACTCGTATTGTTTTGGCCCGCTGGCAGATGCAGACACATCACGACTTTGAGTCAGTGGTTTGCAGATTTAAGTGTCATCTCCAGGCTCATATCAGCAGAAATGTTCATTCCAGGCTGATGCAGATATTTCATTTTGAAGACTTTATCCTTGAATAGCAGTGACTTGCTTATCAAAACACCAACTTAAAGGTGCACTGTGCAGTTTTTAGGAAGAAATTTGAATCAGAAGGGATTTTGCGACTGTTTTAATGGCTGAATAAACAAACTGACCTTTAAGGACAAAAACCATTTTCACGCTGTTTTACTGTTTTTGGCGGACCCTGCCACCTCTCTAGCTTCAAACAGTGCTCTGGGGACCTTATTTTCCTCTGAGAGCAGCTTGTTTATTCACTCATGGAAAAGATAAATACATCTGAGTTTGTATTATTACCTCGTTATTATTGTAAATAATAAAATCATGAGGTTGATTTTCCTCCCTAAAACTGCACTGCTGACCACAAATCACTCTCTCCTAGTGCATCACAGCAAGACAACATTGCAGCATTCTCCCAAACAACTGAAGTAGATGAGGGCGTGTTTTAAAAACATAACATAAAAACCAACAGAGGAAAAAAAAAATGCATAAAATGGCTCCATACAGCTCGTCCAGAGTCTCTGGAGGTCCTGAATTGATTTAAAAAAGACGATATTTACACCCTGGACGTGCAGTCGCCTCGTCGTGCATCACGCTACAGTGAAGATTACAGTTTACAGAAACGGTGTAAATAAGGTCTCTTAAAATCAGTTTTGGATCTCAGGACTGCTGGAGACAGTTAGTCCCTTTGTGCTTCAGTTGTTTAGCAGAATGCAGCCATGCTGTGTTGTTTGTGAGGCTCCAGAAATGTTTTGTGGACTTGAAAAATTCACATGACTTTCCATCAGCATCATGATGCATTTTCGGGTGACGTCTTTAAGCGTCTGTCGCTGATACAAGTCATTCGAGATGGCATAAACCTGAACTGACTGAATACAAAGAAAGAAGAGAACATTTTTTAAAAACTGGTCAGCGCTGGTTTCATATAGACCCGAGATCAACACGCGGATCTCTGCACGCCAACGTACAAAAGTTTGTTTCTCAGACAGCAGCTCGGTCCTGCGTCCAACACAAACATGGGCAGAATATTGCCACTGTCTTTCTCATGGCCCTCGGCTATTGACCAGCATTCTTTCGGTTCCCAAGTTGTGATGGTGAGTTTTGGATTCACGTCATCTGCTGGAGGGCGTGGGTCTTTTTTTTATATAAGCCTTGGCAGATAGACGTCTTATGTCAGGCTAGGGTGTGTGTCCACTTGGGCCGAAAGTTATGGCTGAGGAGCCACGTGAGCTCACAAAGTAATTAAACCTGGAGCCTGCGTTTTGTCAGGCTGCCAATCTGCTTCAGTGATTTCTACATTGCGAGGGAGCCAGGTCAGGCTGCAGCTGAAATCATTCAGATGTTCTAACAAACGCCTCCTGTCATCAGTGTCCGTTCTGTTACCTCGCCTGCGAGCCCCCAGTCACAATAACAAGGCCAGGGGCCATTTTTGAGATGTGTGTTTCTCCCTTTAAATTATCTTCATTAGAAAGCAGCTCTCTTCCAAAGAAAATATATTAATGACAGGAAAACAAAGCCACCGTCGCCGCCAACTAAATGATCGCGGAGGAAAAGGAGTTGCCCTGGACAAATACTGTAGATCGTCTAGCAACAATATTTACCTAGCGAAACAATCCTAATGAAAAGCAGACGCATGCAAATCTTCCTTTTCCAATTACTGCTGTTCTGGTGAGCTTATTGTTCCTTGTTCCCCTGGCACCCTGCTGCAATTTTACAGCTGTTGGTTTTTACCAGCGTAAAGGAGGAGGGAGAAAAAAAAAAAGCCCTCTCCTCCGGTTTCTCCTGCATTTTCAGCCCAGAAAATTTGGCGGGAGCGAGGCGGAGAAACTCGAGATATCGCCACCCGGATTGAAATCACCCCTACAGTGACGTTTGGCGAACGAGCAGCCCCAAAGATTATAGTGCGAATTCTCAAACAAGAACCTGGAAGCGTACTCTGCGCTCCTCGTGTCATCGCGACCCTCTAAAACTTCAGCGACAGCTCGGGCTGATTGATCCGAGGTCACAATGATGTCATGCCAAACACCAGTAGAAAAAGCAACGGGTGTGTTGGACGACCAGGCCGGGCTGTCTTTATGGAGGGGTATGCTGTTTCCCCCCCCGGGAATAAAAGCACTTAATGAGCCTCGGCTGAGGCCTTTAGACTGCCAGAATAATTGCTCCCGGTAATTAATGCTCGGTAAAAGGCATGTCCTTAAAGCCTTTCTTTATACTTCCTAATTGAAAACACAAGGCCGTGCCGTGTTGTTGTTCTTGAAAGCCCTGAGTTTGGACACCTTTGTCAAGCGTAGATAGAGTTTGTGTTCAGGTTGTTACCTTCTCAAGACAAAACTGCAGCGTTCAGCCGTGTCTGGAAGATGTTCACATTATCGCTATTGTTTCTCAATGGCTTCCCTCCCGCTCTGGACTCTTTTCTTCGCCTCGGCTCGCATCAGAGCCAGATTGTTTAGGGCTATAGGTTTCGATATCTTTTTACAACCTCTCTCCACACAGCCTCGCGTTAAAACAGCAGCTGGAATCAGTCCGCGCACATCTGCTGCTGCAGCCCAGCGCTGGTTCCGACACAGAGAGGAGAGCAGAGAGCAGATCGCTGCTCCGGCCCCTCGAAGCAGCTGCTGCTTCCAGTTTCTAATTAACCAGCCAAATGGATGGACTGTTTTGGAAACACGGGTTTAAAGTTTCTCTGCCATAGTGAAACTATTTTAATGGGTACATCAGGAGCTAAATAAAAACAACGGTCAGTAGCTGCTTAGCGTTAACTTTTCATTCTCCGGTTTAGTTTTTCTCGAGGGTGTGGTTCGGTGTCGACCGTGTATCGCTGTACGTGAAGGAAAGAAGGTAAAGTTACAGTTTACATCCCGTGCAATCAGAAGCACTGGGTAGATTCTGGCTTCCTTCTGCGGGTTGATAAAGTTCAGTAAGAAAAATGTTTCCTACGTGAAGCTCATCACACAAAGTCCCACCTAGTCCCAATTTATTCAAGAGAAGACTTTCTAAACTCTGCAACTCCAAAACACTCTAAATGGATACATAAACTAAAACAGTTACAGGTAATAGGAAAAAATATGTCGTTTTTTGGTTGAACTGTCCCTCAGAGCCAGAGGACGTAATCGTACTCCAGGAGTGTCAGTCTGTGATCCAGAGCCAGTCCTCGTTATCTGCAGCCCCCAGCATGTTGACCTCTGCAGTCCCAGGAGGTCACTGAGTGCCCCGTGCTGTGACAGCCACATCCTGTCCAAGGATGTGCACGGATAACATTCCACGAGCCTGTTGTTAATGCTTATAATTTCTTTTTTTTTCATGTTTTGTTTGAAAACACCACGGGCGTGGGCAGGCTGGAAAAGTCAACTTTTGCCACCCGTCTGCGGAGAAACAAAAATAGTTCTCACGTTCGCTGACCCGAGCGGCGTATCCCTGGAAGTTATTTTGTCCCTGTTATAGCGAGGAGTTGTCAGGTGGACTGCGTTTCCATGGCTACACACAGTTGTGTAAACTGTTTTTAAGTGTTCTTACAACTCAAGAAGTTGGACAATATTACCTGAAAGACGGTGCTTGTGTGATTGCAGTATCATGTTTTTTTCCGGCCTTTAAAGGAACGATTAGTTGATCAACAGAAATTAGATTGATAACAATTCTGACAATCCATTTAAAAGTCTGAGCATTCAGTGGTTCTGCTCTCTCAGATAAGAGGATTTGCTCCTTCTTCTTCAGCTGGGTTTGTCACTTCTTCAGGGATATTTTACAGATTTAATAATTAATTGGAAAAACTGATGTATTAGACGTCAATAAAAAAAGATTAGCTG
Organism: Diplodus sargus; assembly: GCA_903131615.1. Taxonomy (NCBI): domain Eukaryota; kingdom Metazoa; phylum Chordata; class Actinopteri; order Spariformes; family Sparidae; genus Diplodus; species Diplodus sargus. Next base: position 1,688,527 of record CAEMYA010000103.1, on the reverse strand, counting down.
CGGTCTCAGCCTCGTTTTTCCATTTTTGTTGGCCACCCTCGCTGAGCATTTTCTTTGTCCTGGAATTCCCTCAAGAGGTCTGTGAGACTGCATTCCCGACTCAAGCTTGAGTGGCATTTCTCCTTGTAGGGGATGAAAAGTAGACGAGGGAGACTTTCGGGCTCTGCTGTGGACATCTGGAAGCAGAGGACACGGATCAGTAATGAGAGGAGAAGGGTGTGGCACGTCATCGTGACGGCCAAGGTGTTGTCTCTATGGTCTGGGTGGAGGTCGAATGCAAGTCCCAAGATGTAGAGCCGGAGCTTTTCTCCCCCTTCACTTATGACGTCTGAGATTTCACATTTCTCTGCGAGTGCAGCTCATGTGAAGGGAGGGGAAGTGCTCCCCGAGGAGGCTCTCTGCAGCTGCTGTCCCCTGCTCATACTCTGACTGCGCCCTTTAAACGTGCGACACAAAGCTGCAGGAGCTTCACCCACGGACAAGGAACCTTTGGAGGAATTCAGTCTAAATTAAATAATGAAGTTTCAGGGATGTTATTTTATATAGTCCCTGCTGCTTGCAGCTGATGTGTAAAGCACTTATTTCCGCCACCATTTTTAGAATAATCTGCTGCCACAAACCAGTTTGTTTTGCAGTTCATATTAGTGTGACCAGGTACCTCGTGTTACGATACTATCACAATATTTTGCCCACGATAACGTTAATATCACGATACAGTGATTCTGCGATAATCGATATATTGTAAGAAATTTCATCCACGATACAACACGATATCTGTGTCACTGAAGAAATTAAGAATTTATTGACTGCACTGAATCCATTTCACAGGAATTACAAAACATTGTCAATTAATTTCACATGAATGACAGCCAAGTAACACACACACACACAGACCGCAACTTAAATATGATTAAATATCGATATTTGGCCCCAGTGTATCGAAAATGTACCTCAAGACGAAATATCGTAGTATCGATATTTTGGTACACCCTTAGTTCATATGTCACTAAATGTCTAATGTCTAAAAACTTCAACACCAATAGGCTGAAGGAACCCGTCAGCTTGGTGAAAAGTAGTTCCAGGCACTAAAAGTTGATTTGTTTAGTACAGAAATGCAGCTGATGTGTGTTTTGACTCACAATTTCCTCGCTCTTCCCCACCCTAGAATAGCAGGAAGGGTAAATGATGGTTGACACACTTGGTAAATGGGAATGGGAAAGGCTGGGACGGGGTGAATGTGTATTGGACCCGATAGCACCTTCAAAATACCTTCTATCTTACACACACACACGCCTGTAATCTGTTTGGCTGCAGCTGCTTGTAAGTGAAACATAGCAGAGGGTGATAAAGGCCGGCAGAGCTTTGTGTTTAGTTAACTATCAGCTCACGCGGCGCGCTGACGCCTCTGTTCGGGCTGCAGGTGAGCTCAACTGATCTTAAACCTAGGGGACCGATGGCACCCGGACAAAAAAGAGGCTCTCAAGCCGGATGGTGGGAGATGGAGCCCCGCTGAAAGGAGAAACTAAGGTTCAGATCCTGGGTTTTTTAATGTTTGTAGCTCTGGCTGGAGCTGCCGCCGGTTCTGATAACACTGTACTCAGCACAGGCTTTACCCAGATCCCAGAGCACAGCAAAGAAACACAGCCAGAGATCAAATAATCATTGTTTTTGTGACCCCGAAAGCTTTGTTTGTTTTGCAACTTTACATTTTTTTAGGTGCATTTAGTGTATTTTATGTTGACAGTGTTGTGCTTATGATCTGGTTAGGTGTAGGTGTGAAAAAACACCTGGTTACAGCTCGGACAAGATCACGTTTTGACTATAAATACCTGCTTACGTCGGCACACAGATGTCGCCAGATGTCCCAACACCCATTTTTGGTTGACAAAAACAACGGCTAGAAATTGTCCCACTCAAGGTCCACTTTAAAAATATTCAGCAGGTTTAACACAAAATGTTTTAACCCAGTCTTGAACTGTGGTCACTGGTTTGCAGTCCTTGCTGCCTTGATGTAACTTCTGCCATCTGACGTGAAAGTGAGCTAATAATCATAAAATCTGAGCGTGATATGACATGTACAAATTTGAATGTATCGGTGGTTTGCAGAAAACATTAATTGCTGACATTTTGTTCAAAAACATCACTGCAGTAACGCTGAAATCAAAGCTGTTCGCTGCAGGATTGGACCTGAAACTTCACTTCAAACTGAACAAAACAGGATCTACAAACACCTAAAGTTCAAGTTCTATACTGTGTGTTTTTATATAGTCATCATTTCAGACTGTCCGTCAGGTGTGTCCGTTAGCGTTTAAGATGGGGAGTCGGAGAAGTTTTTCCCAAGTGAAGAGGAGGGTCGGACAGAGTTTGTCTGGAAGGAAACAGAACGAAATTCTCTCCCCAGAGTCTGAATGCCTCGGAAAACGTATGATTCACTACCTGACGCTGAGATAAACTCTGAAAGTCTCACATCTGCCCTAATCTCATCAGTGTGCACCACGCATGCTTTGGTTCAACCAGGGTTTGAGTGTTACATCAGGTTTTTGTGCAGTTGTGTGTATCTCAGCCTCCTAATATGATTTATTTCCAGTCTGGATTAGACCCGAGAATTCAAGTAGTAAGTGATGATGTTTGAATGCAGGGTTGTCAGTTCAGTAATGGCCTTTCTTTAATCCATTTCTCCACATATAATCCACCACAGAAAAAAAAAAATTCTCGACAATCTCCCTCAGGATTTAAATTGCTTTTATTTATGTACTTGATTCTTTGAATGTTTAGAGCATGATTTTTTTTAGAAGTCCCTCGGTATATTCCCTCACCGTTTTCCAAGTGGAATGTGTGAAGTGCAGTCAGTAGCTGCAGCACATTCCAGCAACATGTCAACAATTATGGCTGTGGTCGTGTAAATCTTCACAGACAGAGCGAAGCGGCTGCCGGAGGGTGGCACGCACGGTGCTGCGAGGCGCTCGAAGCATCCACCAAACTGCATTTGTCGTTTGGTGGTGAAATATCTGCCTTTGTTGTGCCTTTATAATTGCCGCTGATTCGTCCAACTGCAGGCAAAAGACGAAGTGCAGCATTTGAACTGCCACTCACCAGCCTCAGCCCATATCGTCTCCTCTCCTTAACCCGCGATTTAGCTCTTTACATCTGGCAGATTTACAAACCACACACCGCGTCAAAGGCTGGAACACCCAGGCTGAAGGGTTTTTTGTAAGGAGGACAGCCAGTGCAGGAAATCCACTTGATGTAGTTCAGTCGTGAGGAGCAGGATTGAACTCAGAAGGTTACGCAGTCTGCAGCGTTGCTCTCTGAGCCCATTAAAAAAGAAAAAAAAGAAAACGCTCTCTGGAGAGAGGCTGAGGTCGTGTTTATGGAGTAGGAGCGTTATGTATGTTTCTGCTGTGTTTGTGTTGAGACTGGAGGTCCGAAGGCTTCGTGTTGATGCTGAGGGGGCCCGGCTGGAAAACACAGTGAGATTTCTCACACAGCTGTCTGAGGTGTCTTGTGTCCACACTGAGTGGACCGTTACTGTGTGTAAACTGCCGACTCGGTGCACAGAGTTCCATCATGTGGCGATGGAAAGTGTGCAGATTTGTGTCTTTCCCTTTGTCTCCGTCTGTGCATGTTATGTGTTCAAACAAAGGACCTCGTTAATAAGATGATTTACACCGGGGGAGGCAGCTTTCAAACGTAAATAATTGTGCTTATTCCTGCATTCCAACACTCAATACTTAACCGGTGACACAGAAGTGCTTTAAAAACATTCCACAGATACTGTGTGTCCTACTAAAAATCTCTGTACCTATGAAACATAAGCTGAGGAATGAGGTTGATTCGATGGCGTGGAGGCGAAACATTTTTGTCCCACGTTATTGCCCCATTAAACACAGCAGCTCAAGCTGACGGCAATTAGCTGGAGGCTCTAATAGCACAGTTAAACATTACAATTTATGCCCACTTAGGCTGGTTAAGATGTAGCATATGAGCAGCTCTGGATGATGTTCAGCCCGTCGACGCCACTGTTGAGATAAAACACACAGCGGGAGGGAGACATGTGTTACAGAGCCTGGTCCAAAGTGCTGCAAACGTTTGATTATGTTGGCCACTCGCTAGGCGGGAAAACATGACGTAACACCACTTTTTTCTTTTGAGGGTGCAGGGAACTTATTGCAGAGTGTTTGTATGATTGCAAAAACAATCTCTGGGCGTCCAATTTCACCCCCATTGATTAATGTAAATGTATCTGGTGGTGATTCACTGAATAGCGGCAGGGATTCATCAAACACACTTTCCTCCCTGGCTGCGGCATGGTTTTGGTTAGAAGTTCAGCTGTTTACACACTTTATTGGTTTCCTTCCACGCGGAGGGGAGAGTTAAGAAACGGCAGTGCGAGATGGATGGGATTACTTTGCTGTAGCCTCTCTGATTCATACTGGAAATGAGTTCTCTCTCAACACGTATCGATGCGTCTTAGGGCTGCACAATGTCTGGTTTCAGAAATATGCTTACGTGCAATAGTCAAGTAAGCCAAATTAACTCCCCCTCTTTCACATTTAAGACGTGTGTTTTGGTGTGTATTCAAAGATTGCTTTGATTTAATGAAGCATAATCCACAATTAGTTAAAACACCTTCCCAGATCCATGCAACATTCCCTGAGAAATTAACAAAACTGTTGAAAAAAATGCTGTATCTTGCAATGTCAGAGAAAGTGAGAACAAATTCCCAGATCGGCACTAAAAGTTAATGGGCTCTATTCTGGACTGAGAGCCATCCTCCATCAAAGTTTCATGGAAATCCACTCAGCAGTTTTTGTGTAGTCGTGCTAACAAACCAACCAATAAATAAACGCAGGAAGAAATATAACAATCTTGCCTCAATGACAATTCAATAGTTGCTCCTTTGTGTCTGTGGCAGTAGGAGCAGGAACGATGAGCTCAGCTGCTCAAGAATATCTTCTGTTCGTGGATGTAATAAGATAAAATTGCCCACCCTATAATTGAACAATCCAGTCTAATAAAATTACCTGCTTGGCTAAATCAACAGGATAATATTAATCTGATGTTGGACTTCAAAAAAAGGTAATTCAATCCATTCATTTAGCTAAAAGCCTCGCATGAACTTGAGGGGGAATCCTTTTCCTACTTTTCTTAACCTTTCTTCGCCCGAGAGCTCTCAGCACCACCCGACTTAATCCCCAAGATTATTACAGAAACTGGATCTTTTCCCAGGGGAAGGATGTGTAGTCAGGAGGCTGTGACCTTTTGGCTGAGCTGTTTATTTGCACAGGCTGCAGACAGTGAGAATTAGCCCATATGTGGCTACTAATTAGACGGAGCCCCTGAGAACACATGCCAAATTGGTTTGGCATCTTCGGGCTCGGGCATGAGGTTTGGTTCACCAGGCCAAGCTGTTCAAACTAAACCGTCTGCCCCGACCTCGCTCGCACACAGACATTCCACTGAGTGTGGGCTTCTGATTTCACACTGAGATACAGAACCACACGTCCTTTTACTGTTTCCCCCCCTCGAACAGTGTTTCCTTCCTGTTTAACTCTGTTTCCTGAAGTGCCCCCCTCCATGGTTGGGGTTAGAGCTTTGGTTAGACGTAGGTAAGATTCGGATTTAGTTATTCATCTCAGAAGGCGCTATACTGAGGATAGGGATAAGGTTGGATGCGGGGGAAGGTGGAGTAAATACATATTGATGGGGAAACAGATTCTAACACCGCACCTGCGCTCTGAAATAAACACGAAGTTAGAGTGTGGTTTGGCTAATTTGGCCATCGCAAATCTTACCGAAGTAAAATCTGACCACACAGACGTGATGCTAATATTCTACGTTTCAGTCTGACTTTCACTCCAATGTTCATCCTGGGTAAACATCCGTAAACCTGCTTAGAAATCACAGGAAAAGGAGAACTCCAGAACTCGCCTGACAATCTTCAAGTTTTAATGTTTTCTCCAGTATCAAAAGTTACTCCATGGCAGTTACCTGTACATCCATGTGCACACTGCACACAAGAAATGCTAGCAGCTAATTCGGCATACGTTTTACATTTCTACTTTTCCAAGATGTAAAGGCTAAAAGGAAAGGGAAAGGGAGAGTTGTAACCGACAGCTAGCTTACTGCATCCATGGTAAAACTGTGTGTCCTGTGTGACACCCTCACACTGTAGCTCCGAAACTTAACGCTTTGACTGAACAGATTCGAGTGTTAAACTTCCTGTCTGCCTCTGTGTCTCCCCTCCGTGCAGATGAGGTGATGTGTCAAGACGACGCGCCGGCGGACGCCACAGACGCACCTGCAGCTGATCCACCAGGAGACGCCAGTGCTGGTAGGAGCCCAAATAAACACGAGATTAAAAAGTTGCACCGCTCTATATCCACTTCTAAAAGAGGCTGTCGTGCCATAAAGACATGCCAAATGAAACCCTAACTAAATCCAGTATGTGCCTTTGAGTAATAGCCTTGTCCTTGGATTGTGTTCTCAGCGACAGACGCTGCAGACCCCGCTGTAGCTGCAGATGCCACTGCCGCCCCAGATGTAGGTGCCGCTCCCACTGATGCCGCCGGAGGACAAGCTGCCGCTACTGCTGTTCCCGAAGATGTACAAATAAATGTTGTGACTGCAACCGTTAAAGACGTCCAGGATGGAGATACTTCAGGAACCTCAGGAACCACTGCTGCACCACTTGGCAGAGTTGATGTGGCTCCACCGGCTGAGGCTGATAACTCCCCCATCGTTACATTAGTGGTGGTGAGTGCCTGCCTGTACCGTGAGCAGATGGAACTTAACGCTCTCTTTCTTTTTCGCAACATCTGAAAAAAATTGCACAACTCAAATAACGACTAAACATGCCAGTTTATGCTGTTGAACATTGTAACCGATATTTCTGTGAAAGGTGCTTTTATTTTGAAGGACGGTGTGTTCACAGTGGATGTCTTGATGCTGCACATCAATCTGACCTGGCTCTCTTTCTCCACAGCCTGACGTGAAATGTGTTGGAAAGGAGGACATCCCAGAAGGCAACGCTGTCAAGCTTGAGGTAGCAACAGATGATTGTGTGAGTATCAATGAATCCTCCTTTAAACTCTCACATCAAGGCTGTGAAAGTAGAGTATTCTCATCAGATGTCAATCCACCACCGCCAGAGCTACATCCTACCATCACCTTTACATCACTCGCTTTCTAACAGCAGCCGTCTCCTCACTGCCAACCACAGGCGGTATCAGACTACCAACAGTTGCACAACATTTAAAACCACAGTGAAATGAGACGTTACTGCCTGGTTACCTTTGAGCGACGTGTTCCTTTTTACAGAGACGGTTATCTGCCCCCCCCCCCCCTC